>CP139508.1:448520306-448714793 GCA_021014915.2 Artemisia tridentata subsp. tridentata
AAAGGGTCCATAGTGCACCGGAGGTGTCATAGTGCAGTTTAGGGGTCCATAGTGCACCGGAGGTGTTATAGTGCACTTTAGGGGTCTTTAGTGCACAGTACAAGTTACAGTGCACTTTAGGGTACCATCCGTCATTTTAAAAGTATTTGAGTATAGTCTCATTTAAAAATGAGTTCAAGGTCTATATGTCTAAGGATTTTGTTAATGGTCAAAAGTGTTTTGGAATGAAGGTCAAAGTTGGGTCGTTTCCGCGTAAAAGTCAAAATTTTTGGTCAAAGCGTTCATGGGGTGTAACAGTAAATTGATAATTGCATTTGATGAGGCTAACTATTATATCTTACATCAGGACTTGAGGGAAGGGAAAATTCTGGGGACTGGTAAACAGATTGTTGGTTTATATTACTTTGATGGAAATCAAGGTAAAGACCTTGAGAGGTTTTCTGTTAACAGTATTTGTTTTTTGTCTAAATATACTTGGCATTGCAGACTTGGTCACCCTGCAGACCAAGTTTTGAATGTTCTAAAACCTGTTTTAGGCTTTACTAATAAAGAATCTTTTATTACATGTGATATTTGTCATAAGGCTAAACAGACTAGGGAACCTTTTCCCTTGAGTGATCATGTTTCAAAACAATTAGGTGATTTAGTTCACTTAGATTTATGGGGACCTTATAAAGTCACTAGTAGGGATGGATATAGATACTTTCTCACTATTGTTGATGACTTTTCTAGGGCTGTTTGTGTTTATTTGTTAAAAAATAAAACGGAAGTTTTTGAAAACTTAATGGTGTTTTATAATTACCTTAAAACTCAGTTTAATAAACATGTTAAGTCTTTTAGGAGTGATAATGGGACTGAATTTGTTAATCAACAGTTTACTAAGTTCTGTGAACAAAATGGTATTTTACATCAGACTTCATGTAGTTATACCCCTCAACAAAATGGCATTGTTGAGAGGAAGCATAGGCATCTTCTTAATGTTGCTAGATCTCTTTTGTTTCAGGGAGGGATTCCCTTAAATATGTGGTCTGAATGTATTCTAACTGCTACCTATTTGATTAACAGATTACCTTCCTCTGTGCTAAATGGTCTTTCTCCTTATGAACTTGTGCATGGTGTTTCTCCCCCTCTTGAGCATTTGAGGGCTTTTGGGTGTCTTGCTTATGCTACCATTCTTAATAATCATGATAAATTTGGAAGTAGGTCTGAAAAGTGTGTCTTAATTGGATATTCAAATTCTAAAAAAGGTTATAAACTTTGGAGTCTTGATCATAAACAGGTTGTTTTTTTCTAGAGATGTGCAATTTTTTGAAGATATTTTTCCTTTTAAACAAAGTATTTCTTCCCAAAGTCAACCTGATCAAGATTTAAATCACTTGAATTTTTTCAATTCTGATTCTCTTGATGACCTACTTGATACACCCAATGATGAGAAAATAAGAAACCCCAGCCCTAAGTGGCATGGCAGTCTACCTCCTCAACTAGGCAGCCCTTTTAAGTCTTTAAGTGAGGATGTTGGGGGGCATTCTCCTGACTTAAATGCTTCTACCAGTGAGGGTGAGAGGTCTGCAGCCCTTGAGGACCTTGTATATACAGAAAATTCTGAGGGTAATGGGTTACATACTCATTCTCAGGAAGATAATCAAGAGTCTGGTTTTAGAAGGTCTTCTAGGCCTTCTGTTTTTCCTAAAAACTTTAATGATTTTGGGGTAGATTCTAAAGTTAAGTTTGGTTTAGAAAAATATGTTAACTATTCCAACCTATCAAAAGAAAATTATTGCTTTTCCACTGTTCTTAATCAACATACTGAACCTAGAAACTTTTGGGAAGCATCTCAGCATAGGCATTGGATTGATGCTATGAATTCTGAGATGGATGCTTTACATAGGAATGATACTTTTGAAATAGTTGAGCTTCCTGCTGGGAGGAAGGCTATTGGCAGTAAATGGGTATTTAAGATCAAATATAAGTCTGATGGTGATGTTGATAGATTTAAGGCTAGGTTAGTGGCTATTGGTTTTAATCAAAGGGAGGGAGTAGATTTTTATGAAACCTTTTCTCCTGTTGTTAAGATTGTTACTGTTAGATGCTTAATTAACCTTGTTGTTCAAAATGATTGGAATTTGTTTCAATTAGATATTAACAATGCGTTCTTATATGGTGATCTTGATGAAACTATTTATATGAAGTTGCCTCCTGGTTATTATGATCCCAATGATAAAAGAGTATCTTGGTTGAAGAAAAGTTTGTATGGCCTAAAGCAGGCTCCTAGGAAATGGAATGCTAAGTTGATTGATGTGCTTATTGAAAATGGTTTCTTGCAAAGTAAAAGTGACTATTCCTTGTTTACTAAGACTATTAATGATATGTTTATAGCTTTGCTGGTTTATGTTGATGATATAATTGTCACTAGTAATAGTTTGCATGAAATTGAGAATGTTAAAAAGTTTTTGAAAAGCAAGTTTATGATTAAAGATCTTGGCAAGTTGAAAAATTTTCTTGGCATTGAGGTCTTAGAAACTAAGAAAGGGTTATGTTTAACCCAGAGGAAATATTGTCTTGATCTTATTTCTGAGTTTGGTTTGCTTGCTGGAAAACCTGCATCTGTTCCATTGCAGCCTAATCTTGCTTTTTCTAGTGAACCTTCTGATAATGATCCAAAATTGAAAAATGTTACTGAGTATCAGAAGCTTATTGGTAAGCTTATTTATCTTACTATAACTAGGCCTGATATTGATTATGCAGTTTCTTGTCTTAGCCAGTTCATGCATAGTCCTTTGAAATCTCATTTGGATGTTGCGTTATAGGTAATAAGATACCTTAAGGGTTCTCCTGGTAAAGGTTTGAATATTGAGAAAGGAACTAGCTCAGTTATTGAGTTAAAGGCCTATTCTGATGCTGATTGGGCTAGATGTGTTGTCACTAGAAAATCAGTGACTGGTTATTGTGTTTTTATGTGTGGATGTTTGGTATCCTGGAAAAGTAAAAAAACAAAACACTATTACAATATCCTCCACAGAAGCTGAGTATAGAGCTTTAGCTTCTGTGACTTCTGAAGTTAATTGGATTCTAAAAAATTTTAAGGATTTAAACGGCAGAAATCTTTTACCTGTTAAAGTGTTTTTTGATAGTAATTCAACAATTAAGATTGCTGCTAATTCCATTTTTCATGAAAGAACAAAGCATTTAGAGATTGACTTACATTTTGTAAGGGAAAAAATTATAGTTGGGGTAATAGAAACTATTAAAATAGGCACTGCTGATCAAATAGCAGATGTTCTAACCAAGGGATTGGATACAAAACAACATAGTCTGCTATGTTCTAGACTTAATCTTATTGACCTGCTTCAAAATAAGATTAAGGGAGGGTGATGAAAGTATAATCTTATTTTGCTGTATTATAGTTCAGGGGCTAATATTGTCTATTTGTAAGTTCAGGGGCCAAAGTGAAATGACTAGATTACCCTTGTCTTCTTCTTAATAATATAAAGAGGATCGGCATTTTAGTCATTTTATTATGGTTAGTGGTTAGGGACCAAAAGTGTACTCGTGGGTTTCCACAGGACGGTGCTTGTACTTTAAACATGCAATTTGGCAAAACCACTAGGACGAATTTTGCAATTTACTCTTGATTATTTATGAGTTTCGTAGAGCTCTGATTATATGACTACAAATGGATCAAAATTAGCTAGCAAATGAAATTCTATACTTGGATAAGTTTTCTAAGCATATAACTTACCGACATCATGTGTATGGACTGTTTGCTCCATCAAAAGGTGAAATTGTTGGTGATTACTGGCTAAGTGTCAACACTACAAACTTTAGCTGAACAAGAAACTATCATCAGCTAAATATTTTTTGAATAGCTTCTAATCGTGTATGTTTTGCGCAAACATCTTAGTTGATTAGGAGTTATTGTACCCTGATAATGGTATACTTTTACTAGCTATATGATTGTATAAATAGGCTATCCTAGGCAATAAGTTGGAATATGTAGTGGACACGGACACAGTCTTAAGATGCTGAAAAGAGTCCTTAAATTTTAATTGAGTGAATGAGAGAATCATTCTTTCTATCCCTTAAAAAGACTGATGGTTATACACAGGTATAAACTCAGGATCGTTGAAATCAAACACAAATAATATATTTGCTATATGAGAAATCTGTTAGAATTGATATTATGATTGATTACATATGTTTCCTATTTATACTATTCCAATCGGTGTCAAGAACCATTGTGATGGTTGGTGGTGATGGTTGGTAATCGGTGGTGGTTACACCATAACTGAAAAGACATACCTTTTCAGGTTTAATACAATTACTAACTGGTCCCTATTATTACAGTTTCTATGTATTGCGTAATTGGTCCTTTGACCTTATTTAACTATAGAATCTATGAGGCAATGATCGGGATTATCCCAACAATCACCCCCTAATCTTGATCATTCTGAAGGAGATTCTTCACACCAAGTATTTGTCGCATTGTGACGAAACGTATCCTTGGTAGTGCCTTTGTGAGTATGTCAGCCCTTTGTTCTTCTCCGCTGATGTGCTTAACTGTTAAATCTTCCTTCTCAATGCATTCTCGAATGAAGTGATATTTTGTGTCTATGTGCTTGCTTCTTCCATGAAATATTGGGTTCTTCATGAGTGTTATTTCTGATTTGTTGTCCATATAGATTGTGATATTTTCTTCATTAGAGTCTATTATCTTGCTTAGAAGCCTTTTCAACCAGAGTGCTTGAGTAGCTGCTGCAGTTGCTGCAATGAACTCTGATTCGCAAGATGATAAGGCTACTGTTCCTTGCTTCTGAGTGCTCCAGGTTATAGGTGAGTTTCCAAAGTAGAAAACTATTCCTGTAGTCCCTTTTCCTTCTTGAGTGTTGACACCATAACTGCAGTCATTGTAGCCTTGAATTTTGTTTCCATCATGCCCGTAGGTTATACCATAGTCTTTGGTTCCTTTGATATAACGTAGAACCTGTTTTATTGCTTTCATATGTTGTTCTTGAGGTTCCTGCATGAATCGACTAAGTAATCCTACTGGAAAACTTAAGTCTGGTCTTGTATGTAACATATATCTTAAACATCCTATTATGCTTCGATATTTCGTAGGATCTACAAATTTTCCTTTGCTTTACTTTTTCAGCTTCATTCCTGGTTCCATAAGTATCTTTGCATCATTGCAGTCCAACATCCCTGTGTCTTTGAGTATCTTAGTCGCGTAGCCTGTTTGCTTTATCGAGATTTCACCCCATTTTTGTGTAACCTCTATGCCTAAGTAGTAGGCAAGTAGTCCAAGATCACTCATTTCGAACTGTTCTTGCATTTGGTACTTGAAGGATTCGATTTCCTTCTTTGATGTTCTAGTAACTGTTAAGTCGTCAACGTAGACTCCGATTAGTAGATTTGACGTCTTGTCTGTTCTTGTGTAGACCGCCTGTTCTAATGCACACTTCTTAAAGTTGAGTAACTTTAAGGTTTTATCTAGTTTAGTATACCAAGCACGTGGAGCTTGTCTGAGTCCATATAGTGCTTTCTTCAATCTGTATACTTTTCCTTTATATTCTGTCTTTATAAATCCATCAGGCTATGAGACATATACTTCTACATTTAAATCACCATGTAGAAATGCTGATTTTACATCCAAGTGATGTACCTCCCATTTGTTGTAAGCAGCCAGTGCTAGAATCAACCTTATAGTTTCAATTCTTGCAACTGGTGCAAAGACTTCATCAAAGTCTATTCCATGTTCCTGAATATATCCTTTCGCTACTAGCCTTGCTTTATGCTTTAATATCTCTCCGTTTGCATCTCTTTTTGTCTTGAATACCCATTTTAAACCAATGGCTTTATGATCCTTTGGTAAGGTAGTTAATTTCCAAGTGTTGTTTTTGTTGATGGAGTCGATCTCTATTCGCATTGCTTCAATCCATTTTTCATCCTTTGATGCTTCTTTGAAATTCCTCGGTTCATCTTCAACTAGTAGAAGTCTTTCTGTGTTATCATATACCTCATTTAGGGTTCTGTATCCTCTAGCGGGTATGTGATCAACATTCGTGTCAGTAGTTGAAGGTGTGGAAGTTTGGGAATTTGGTGAGAAGTTTATGGATTGTATCGGACTATATTCAACAGTGTTTGAAGGTGGTGAATTGGTAGGTGAAGGTGTTTCTTCATTTTCGTTGTCAGTAAGGACATCGTCTTCTGTTTCACTTTCTTGATCATGTTGAACCTCCTCTTCTTTGAATCGAAATCTTTGACGTATTCCTCCCAATTCCATGTCTCGTCTTCTTTGAATTTTACGTCACGACTGACGCAGACTTTCTTCGATATTGGATCAAATAAGCGATACGCTTTTGATCCAGGTTCACTACCCAAGTATACCATTTGTATACTTCTATCATCTAATTTAGTAAGATGTTGTGAAGGTACCTTTGCGTATGCTATGCATCCAAATATTCTGATATGTTGAAGATTTGGTTTTCTGCCCTTCAATGCTTCGTAAGGAGTAACATCTTCTAATGATTTTGTCGGTGTGTAATTTAATAGTAAAATTGCATGTCTAACTGCTTCAGCCCAAAAGTTTTGTGGCATCCCTGTTGCTTTCATCATACATCTTGTAGTAGAAAGTATTGTCCTGTTTTTCCTTTCGACGACGCCATTTTGTTGAGGTGAATATGGAGCAGTTAATTGTCTGACTATCCCGTTCTCCCTACAGTACTTGTGAAATTCATTTGATGTGAATTCCCCTCCTCTATCTGTTCTAAATGTCTTTATCTTGGTTCCATGTTCTTTCTCCACCCTTGTTTTGAATTCTTTGAAGACACCGAATGCTTGATCCTTTGAATTCAAAAAATATTCCCACATATATCTAGAGTAGTCATCTACCAACAAAAATATGTACCTTTTATCCGAAGGTGTTGGTGGCGAAATTGGTCCGCATAGGTCTCCATAAATCAGCTCCAATGCTGTTTTGGATTTGTATTTCGCTTGTTGTGGAAATGGAGCTCTAGCATGTTTTCCTATCAAACAAATGTCGCAGATATCTGTTGAGTGTTTGATAGAAGGTATTCCCTGAACCAAGTTCTTCGTGGTCATAGACTTTAGGGATCTAAAGTTTAAATGACCTAATCTTGCGTGCCATAGCCATGCATCATCATGTAGATTTGCAAGTAAGCATGTTGGTTCCCCTATTCTCAAGTTCGCTTTGTATAGCATATTCTTCGACCGCGTAACTCTAAGTAGTATGTTGTCATTTGAATCGTATAAGAGTAGTATATTCTTTTCCATTACTACTTTGCAACCGTTCTCTGTTAACTGACCCAAACTCAATATATTACTTCTTAAATTCGGAATGTAATAAACCTGTGATATAGCACGTTGTTCTTTGTTCTTGCATTCCAATAGGATAGAACCTTTCCCTTTAATATCTACGTATGATCCGTCTCCAAATCGTACGTTTCTTGTGATCTTTTTGTCAATCTCCTTGAAATGTTCCTTCACACCTGTCATGTGATTGCTTGCACCATTATCTAGGTACCACAGACTTTCTTCACCCGGTGATGTCTTCGGTGGTTCGAAGTTTCTTTCATTTAAGAATACTTCATGATGCTCTTCGATTGTAGCCATCAGTAGCGTTGGCTCCAAGTCTTCTTCAATGAGATTTGATTGATCTTCTCCTGGATCCTTTTGAGTACAGTTTCTGGCGTAGTGACCAGGTTTCTTGCATTTGTAGCATCTTGCCTTACTTAGGGTGCGTACAAATTTCTTTTTGTCTTTCTTGAAGTTATTATGAGAAGATTCCCAGTTCTTTTTATCTGACCTGTTATTGTTTCCCTGGTTGCTTTTGCCCTTGTAATTTCCTTGTGCTCTAAAGGATTGCCCTTGACTATTATGCTGGGAAAACATAAGTGTTTCTTGACTATCTGGTTGTCTTTCCCTTTTGCATTTTAGTCTCTCCTCAAACGTCTTCAATCTTCCAATTGCTTCGTCCAGAGACATATTATCCAGATTTGAGTATTGTTCAATTGATGCAACTATATGTAAGAATTTATCTGGTATTGCAGTTAGTAATTTTCATACTAGTGTAGAGTCTTCGAAGGTTAAACCGACATTTGTTGCCCTGCTTGTGATACTTGAAATCTTTGAAATAAATGAATCTAATGATTCATTTTCTTTCATTTGTAATGCCTCAAATTTTGCCTTTAATGTTTGTTGCTTTGCTTGTTGCACACGATTTTCTCCAATGTATCTTGTCTTCTGTGAGGATGTAATACACTTTGTAGGATGTTAGTCCTTTGTAACGTGTGTATATGATACTTTGAGTTAATATGATTAAGTATGCGGAATCTACTTAACCACACTTAGAAGGATATTGGTTTTTGGAAATGGAACAGTGATGCTTGTTGTTGGATAATGAACACAGAAAGTATAACATCAAATGATTCAATATTATTGAGAATAATACGAGTGATCTTCACTATCACTAGGGTTACAAACCTTGTATCTCTATTACAAAGAAAACTATTTTTGTTATGTTCAACAAAATGTATGTTTTCTAAGCTTTCAACTAGTCACACTTAAATCTAAGCTAAGATCTCCCTTTTATAGTCCAAAGGAGATCTTTACAATATTGATAAGTCTTGTCGAACTACTTGCATGTTATGTGTGTCAGTAACTAAGATACAACATGTTCTGTGTATTACAACTTGTTGACTGAACACTTATCTAAGATATCATCTACCGTATATACTTGACTTTTATACAAAAAATATCTTTTTATACTTATCCATCCAGCAGTAGTATATGCGGCACTTATCCATTCAGCAGTAGTATGAGTCACTCCAACAGCAGTACCTTCTTTGTACTAGCAGTACTAACTTATCAGTTAGTACTGTTAGTTATAACTTGAGTAGTCTTCAGATATACACTAGCAGTTAGTACTGTTAGTGTATTCTTCTTAGCAGTACAAACCTTGTGAACATATAATTCCAAACACTAATCTTCAGAACATTTAATTCCCAACATCTTCAAAGCATCCCAAACTGTTCTTGCAGATTTATGTTTTTCAAGTTGGAGGATTTGATCTTTCGGTAATGCTTGGAAAATAAAAGCTATCGCAGTTTTATCTGTTTTATTGTCAATTTCTGCATTTGGTTGTGGTTCCACCACTTTCCATAAATCATTTGCTTCTAAGATTACTTGCATCCGATTTCCTTATTCTTTTTCCCAGTCATTTTGAAAAAGTTTTATTAAAACAACTTTTAATTGCTTTTACCAATATGTTAAAAAAAAAAAAAAAAAAAAAAAAAAAAAAAAAAAAAAAAAAAAAAAAAAAAAAAAAAAAACTCACCACTTCCTTATTAAATATAAGTTATATTTTAAAAGTAATTAACCAGATAAAATTTAATTATAAGTAAATAAAATTTAATTACTTAAAATAAAACTTATAGATATAAAAAAGGGCAAAAAAAAGTTTTGATAAAAAAACGTACGGGTGTTTTATTTTGCGCTTTTCCCCTTTTCGTTTCTTCTTCTGGGATATCAGCTCCAATTAGGGTTCTTCCCTAATCCAAATTGAGCGCTGGTGACGGTGGTTCCGATGAAGGTTTGTCTTCTCCGGTGAAATCAGAGGTTGATTTCTTGTCTCCGAAACCTAATCGAGGTTTTCGATGTGAATCCCTCCTTTTTTCTAAGAGAGGTAAGTCCTCTTTGACTTTTCCGACGGGTGCCGGTGGTGGTAAAACCGCCTAGGTTTGGCCGCCCTGAGTATCCGGTGAACTCCGATTAGCCCTTTGTCGAACTTCGGTGACGGTGGCTAATCCCCTTGAAATCCGGTGACACTATCTTCTTTCTCCGTTTGGTTTCAACCGGTAAATGATGAAAAAACTCCGGTTTAATCAAAGCTATTATGCCAATTGATGGTTATACACAGGTATAAACTCAGGATCGTTGAAATCAAACACGAATAATATATTTTCTATATGAGAAATCTGTTAGAATTGATATTATGATTGATTACATATGTTTCCTATTTATACTATTCCAACCAGTGTCAAGAACCATTGTGATGGTTGGTGGTGATGGTTGGTAATCGGTGGTGGTTACACCATAACTGAAAAGACATACCTTTTCAGGTTTAAGACAATTACTAACTGGTCCCTATTATTACATTTTCTAGGTATTGCGTAATTGGTCCTTTGACCTTATTTAACTATAGAATCTATGAGGCAATGATCGGGATTATCCCAACAAAGACGGCCTCAAGCAATGGGTGAAATGACCGGTTATCTATTTGAAATATAAAATTATATCCCGTTGATTTAAAAATTCGAAACCATACTAAAATTGTATTCTACCTTCTCTACTCTGGTTTTAAGAAGCTTTGTTTTTGGTAAATGCAACAATCACTGGTAGCAGGGTACTTAATCAGTATAAATGCATGCAGGTGTACATAATTGGTGGAGATAGCACTCTACGGGGAGCAGTGAAGATATTTAATGAAATTCAGCGCCGAAAGTTATATGTTGGTGTTGCTGCAATTCCCAAAACAGTTGATAATGACGTTGGAATTATCGATAGATCATTTGGGTTTCAAACAGCTGCGGAGAAGGCACAAGAAGCAATCAGTGCAGCTCACGTTGAAGCAGAGAGTGCACCAAATGGCATAGGCCTTGTTAAACTCATGGGCCGAAGCACAGGCCACATTGCTCTAAGTGCAACCCTAAGCAGCCGTGACGTTGATTGTTGTTTGATTCCCGAAAACGAGTTTTACCTTGAAGGCAAAGGTGGTCTCTTTGAGTTTCTTGGTGATAGTTTAAAGCAAAATGGGCATGCTGTTGTGGTTGTTGCAGAAGGCGCAGGACAAGATATTATACCAAGAACTTATGCACAGAAGCAAGAACGAGATGAATCTGGGAATCCTGTGTTTTTAGATGTCGGGGTGCGGTTGAAATCTGAATTGAAGAGTTGGTGGGATAGGGATCATAAAGGTGAGTTGTTTACAGTCAAGTATATAGACCCTACGTACATGATTCGTACTGTAACAGCCAACGCTACAGATAACCTGTATTGTACACTCTTAGCACATTCCGCTATTCATGTTATCATGGCTGGTTATACGGGTTTTGTAGCAGGTCCAATCAATGGAAACTATGCATACATTCCAATGGATGAGATTGCTGTGACAAAAAATCAAGTGGACACTAAAGATCATAACTGGGCTTGGGTGAGATCAGTTATGACACAACCTGATTTCCAGAGGAACTGAACCGGGCCTCATTTACGGTTTAGTCAAGTTTCCATATAGTGGAGATTAAAGCATAGCTACTTATATCTTCTCGAATATTACTTTTTTTGCTATTGTAATGTTTATGAATTCTAACTAGCTTTGGTAATAGTGACATGATGATGAATCTGTATGCAGGACGATTTGCCATCGAAATCAAACATAAAGCATAGAGCTAGATACATCCAACCATGAACATAAAAAAAAGCCACACAATATTGGGAGTAAAGTGGCTAGTGTACAATAATTTTGTTACTTAATCTGGTGTAAGATTGGAAAAAAGGATTTCTAAAATAAAATTGGTAACAAAAAACACAATATTTTAAAACTGTGTCCAACTGAAAAGAAAAGAAAAAGAAAGTACAAACATGCATGTTTTCTTTTTTCCTTCAAAGACGAAAGAATCCTAGCTAGATCAATTATCTCACGACTCCATTATGTATATCTACGGCTCTTCAATTTCTTCAAATTTCTCAGATGAAGTGTTGCTTTTTCTAATGGATCCCATCCTAAATATTTCCATGACGAAATATCCAAGTTCTCAAGGTTTTTACACCCTTCGCAAATCAAATCAAGGCTTTCCAAAGATAATTCTGAGAACCGGAGTTCTAGATGAAGGAGCTGGGGCATGAATGTCCCAATTGTAGCAGCTACAAGATCACCATCTTCAGGGTGGGTTCGTAGGTAGTTAGTGGGTATTTTTTCTATCATAATTGCTGATTCAAACCGATTCTTATAAATTCCTATGTGGTTACGCTTTAGAATTAATATGTTGCTGCAGTTTCGTTCATGTGTGACTTGAGATGTATGAAAAATCCCATAGCAATAGCTAATGTCAACTTCTTTAAGTTTAGGGCACCCAGATGCTACTTTCACCATGGATTCATCCGTTACATTCGGGCTGCTCTTGATTGATAACACTTCAAGGTTTGGGCACCTGTTGAATATATGATACTATTTAAAATATAAACTATATAGAGAAGAGTTGAGTTATTCTACAAACCAAAAAAAACTCACATACCAAGGGACAACTCCCAACCATTGATTTAAATTTGATCAATGGCTGAGATCAAACCACTTACTACTAAAAAAATACACGGAGGGGCATTTTTGTAAACTTACAACAACAACACAAACCACTAACCACTCATTTCCTCTCATAATTTCTCTCAACAAACACACACTAAAAACAAAAACAAAAAACCGATCAAAATCTAGCCCTAAAAACGCCAGATCTCTACGCATTTCAACGCTCCACCGGAAAAAATGGAATCTCCGGCGAAAAGGATGAAGAAAAAAACGTTTAACAAACCGACTTCAGGTATACTGAAGCACTTTAAACAACTATTTTACTATATGTTACTATTATATACGATTAAATAATGATGCGTATTGTTTATAGAGATTATATGGAAGATGTTATGATTTTACACTGATTAATGGATGTTTATGGAAGTTATTGTGATTTTATGAAGAAAAACGTGACTAGAAATTAGGTTTTCAAAGTTTATAGATACATTCAGATTAAATAATGATGCGTACTGTTTATAGAGATTATATGCAAGATATTGAGATAAAATGACAGATTAGAAGCCTTTATTGAGGGCGTCTTATGCGGCTAAGCCGAATGCTTAGCCGCATAAGACGCCTTCGGCTTGGCCGAAGGCGTCGGCGGCGGCTAAGCTGCAGAAGATGCCTTCGGCTTCGCCGAAGGCATCGGCTGCGGCTTAGCCGCAGAAGATGCATTCGGCTAAGGTGTAGGCTATGGCTTATACATAGTAGACACCTTCGGCATACACAAAGGTGTAGGATGCGGCTTAACCGCATCCTACACCTTTGGAATAGACGAAGACGTAGGATGCTGCTTAGCCGAAGGCTTAGCCGAATCCTATACCTTCGGTTTGGATGAAGGTGTTGGCTGCCGCTAAGCCTTTGGCTTAGATGCAGAAGACGACTTCGGCTTAATTACTAAAAGTATTTTCAAATTCGGATGATACCTAATATCTTATTTTGTATCAAAGGTGATACCTAATATCTTATTTTGTATCACAGGTGATACCTAATAAGTTATTTTGTATCACAGGTGATACCTAATATGCAGAAGATGACTGCGACAAAAGAAACTGATGATGTATGATAGTGGGTCTGCTTGTACATAATTACTAAAAATATGTGTTTTAAAAATGCAGATGATAAAGCAAAGGAAACAGACAATGTAGAAAATGTTATATCTTCATTGTCATTCCTAAAGACATCCACATCAAAGGAAGAGAGCAAGCCAGAGGATCTTGAAAACAAAATACCTAAAAAAGAAGAACAAAAACCTGTTGCAAGAGAAAAGAGCATAAGAGTAAAGCAAGTATACAGATCTAAAGTCAAAAGAAACATGATGAAAAAAGAAAAGAAGCTGAAAAACCTGGCACCACTAAGAGATTCACAAGAGGTGATGCAAAAAAAATGAAGAAGAAGATACTTATCAGGGAAGCAAAGATGAGGAGGAGGAGGAGGATAACGTGATCTATGAAGAAAGTGAAACAGAAGAGAGAGAGAGGAAGTAAAAAAACAAACCAAAAAAAGAAAGATGGAAACTGTTGAAGAAGAAGATTCCGAGGAGGAGGAGGAGATTGTCAAGGTTAAACATGAAAAAATGAAAAAACAAAAAGGAAAAAAAAGAAGAAAAACCAACAAAAAAGGTGATGTATCCTAGCTGCAAAACCAGATCATCACCAAAAGCTATGTATGATGCCATGGTTGGTTTAGCAGATGCAAGAAAAAAATGCTTGAAAGATATTGGTTTCTAGAGATTCATCAACTTTCCTATAGTTGAACTTCCGGGTGCTTTGGTGTACCACATGATAGACAAATTCCATCCACCAAGCATGGAATTACGATTAGAGAAAGGATCAAAAAAGGCAACAAGGCAAAAAATAAATGATATGCTAGGTGTGCCGATGGGAACGAAGAAATTAGAAGATCTCGAAGAAATAGACCCTGATGATCTTTTCCTAGAAGAATGGCAAAACCAATACTCTCATCTGGGAAAAATCACACCACCGGCAATATCCATGGAGATATCAAACACATTTGATGCTGATTTCATCTTCACAATAAACTTCTTGACTCTGTTTGCTGGCACCATAGGTAAACTAGACAATGTTGGAAAGGTGCTACCAACAGTGCTAAAGCATGTGAAAGAAGATGATGATATATCAGATATTGACTGGTGTGTTTACATATTGGAAAGCTTACAAAAAAGTAAGCAAAATTGGGAAAGGGTGAAGTCGGGCACAGACTACTATTATGGGCCAATAACCTTCTTATGTGTAAGTTATTTTACATGTTTCTATAAATTTGTCAAATGTGATTCAATATCATACAAACGTTATAATCTAACACAAATTTATTTTTGTATAAAAAAGCCGCTCTACTTGGACACAACCAACTACCCAAGGTTTCCAGTAATCCGTCATCGTCCAGCAATGAGAAGCTCGAACACTCAGGCAATGAGGAAGAAGATAGGCATGGAAACAAAAGACAAATGCTTGGGGAAGCTGGAACATCACGGAGAATTCGATCCAGAGGAAGATCAAATTGGTCTGAATTTATACAAGGGAGTTGAAATTTACTATGAACCATTGCCTCCTAAAAGACCAGAAACAAGAGAGGTTACTTTTAACTTTATTCTGATTGTCTTATAAATTGATGTGATAAAAAAAAGGTTTCTGAAACAAAACCTTCGGCTTTAGCCGGAGGCTATGCCTGCGGCTAAGCATTTGGCATGCTAAGATTCAGCTATGCCAGCAAAAATCACATATGATTTTTATTAAGATTTAAATTTGTTTGAATAATCATATATGATATTTTTGAAAATCATATATGATACTTCAAATATTTTTGTAAAATAGAAAATATCACATATGATTTTGAATATAGATTAAAAAACTAATCCAAATTACTTGTTTTAAAGGAGTTTTATGGAAAAATTGAAGAGAAGTTTGAAATCATTTCAAAAGAAAAATGAGAGTTAGATGAGACAATCAGACAGTGTATGTTGAAGTTCAGGGGGGACAAAATGATGATCACGTTATGTAAGAAATACAAGAAAATGTTCAATGTCGAAGATTTTGATCTAGATGAAGGAGAAAAAAACATTGATGAAGAAAAAGACAGTGATGATGACGACAGCGATGATGGCAGCGATGATGGCAACGATGATGGCAGAGGAGGAGACTTTGAAGATGACAAAGATAATGATGGCAACTGTGACAAAAAGGATACGGAAAGTGGGAGTGAAGAAAGTGAGAATGAAGAAGAAAGTAGGAGTGAAGAAGAAAATGAGAGTGAGATAGAAACAGAGCATGAAATGGAAACAGACGTTGAGAAAGAAAAAGATGAAATGGAAATAGAAGTGGAGAAGGAAACAGAGCTGATTGGAAAAAGAGCAAAAAAGCCTTCAAGATTTCTGGTTTCACCATATATGAACCGGAAAACTGTCATAAATATACCAACAGAGCCGGATGAAGTGATGGTAATAGATGCTTTATTCTCAATGCAAGGAGATCCATAGTAAGTCTGCTTTATCTTATTAAACAATCATATGGAAAAAAAATATGAAATTGTGCTAACAATATATATAAATATGCTTTATCATTTTGTGTAGCGAATTTGTGTTTGAAACAGAATGGGCATGGGGGCAGCAACAATTAGAGACAACATGCAAATACTAGCACCACAATTAAAAGTGGAAGCTAGTGTCATTGACAGCTTTGCTGCGGTTTTAAACTATGAAGAAAAAATCAACAACGGTGGATCAAGGATGAAACAATTTTTTCACACAGGAATACTTGTAAGTACCTAAAAAATTAGAACTCAATTACAAAAATCTTAATTTGTTTCTTAAAGATATGTTGATTTGTAAAAACAGACAAAACAAATACTAGAAGCAAAAAAAGAAGATGAAGAGAAGCAGTATAAAGATTTTTGTTCAAACTTGACAACCGTGTTTAAAGGCAATCCAGATGACGAATCAATGCAACATGTAGAATTGGTAACAACTTATTTTAATTATTATGAAAAACAAATATGTTTTATTTGTATTAAAATGAATCTAATTTTTGTTTATAATTAATACAGTCATTCTTTCCAATAATCGTGCATGGACACTTTTCAATGGTTGTTTTCAATCTATTCAAAGGCACTTCTGTCATCATTGACAACTCCAACTCAAGGCAGACGTATAATACAAAATACTCGCAGGAATGTGATGTTCTCGCAAGTAATTAAAGACTATGCTTAAATAATGATGTGTGCTGCTTAAATAGTTAGAGATTAGAAGGCTATGCCTGCGGCTAAGCCTTTGGCTTTAGGTATCACTTGAATTTGAAAATACTTATTAAGTAGTCGAAATCGTCTTCTGCATATTAGGTATCACCTGTGATACAAAATAACTTATTAGGTATCACCTGTGATAGAAAATAAGATATTAGGTATCACATGTGATACAAAATAAGATGTTAGGTATCATCTGAATTTGAAAATACTTTTAGTAATTAAGCTATGCCAGCAAAAATCACATATGATTTTAAATAAGATTTTAATTTGTTTGAATAATCCTATATGATATTTTTGAAAATCATATATGATACTTCAAATGTTTTTGTAAAATATTTTTGAAAATCATATATGATACTTCAAAATAATGATGCATGCTGCTTAAATAGTTAGAGATTAGAAGGCCATATTGAAAGGACTTATGCAGCTAAGCCTGGAGCCGAAGGTGTCTTCTGCGGCTTAGCCACAGAAGACGCCTTCGGCTTAGAAGAAGGCGTAGGATGCGGCTAAGCCTTTTGGCTTAGCCGCATCCTACACCTTCAGTATATGAGATTATGAATTGTCTTTAATAAATTGAATTTTCTATTTTGCGTAGAAAAAACTATTTTCAAGATATCTGGAATCTCACAAGCATAAAAAGGCATTTGAGATAGTGGCAAAAAAGACAACAGTGATGAAGCTAAAGTGCGGAACAAAAAAGAATGTCATTGATTGTGGTGTTTTTGTAATGATGCATATGGAGCAATATGATGGAGAAACTGTGAAAAACTGGAAACTAGATTTTCCAAGAGAAGGAAGAGAGCAGGAGAATGAAATAATAAGAATGAGAATTAAGTATGCAACCAAGATGTTAATGCATGAACTGTACATTTACCGAGGAAACATCAGCAAGGAAACACATGAGTTTGCACAGACACACTCAGACAAGGAATTGAAGCAGAAGATGATAAAAGAAGAGATAGAGAAGAGGAAGGCAGAATAGGCTGCGGAACATGTTCGGTGTGCAATCTGATGGTAAATGTTAGGGGTAGTAATGGAAGATTCAGCAGTAGGATTTGACACTGAAGGTTAGAAGGAGTACAGTAACTAATTGGGGCCACTAATGCAGATTACAAACTAATTTCTATATACTCTATTATGTAATGTCGTATGCCATCTCGTATGGTTTAAACATGTTAGATATTGCAAAAGCCATATGGTAGTACTGCCGGGCCACGGAATGTGACGGACATTGTCCAAGTTTGGGGTTACCTAAGAATGATGGCGCTCTATTAGGTCCCGAACCACATTCCCGGGTGCCGGAGATTGTACTCTATCTTGTTATGGCTTTATGCTTAAACTAGGTTTAAGAATTAGATATTGCAAATGCCATTTGGTAGTACTGCCGGGCGACGGAATGTGACGGACAGTGTCCAAGTTTGGGGTTACCTAAGAATGATGGTGCTCTATTAGGTCCCGAACCATATTCCCAGGTGCCGGAGATTGTACTCTGTCTTGTTATGGCTTTATGCTTAAACAAAGTCTTAGGCATTACACAGATGAATGTAATTTGAATTTGAAAATATTTTTGGGTAAACTGAATATAACCTTCTTTTATATATTACTAGTGTGTGATTTTGTATGTATCACAGGTGATAACTAATATGTTTTTTTGTATCACAGGTGATAACTAAAATGTTATTTTGTATCACAGGTGATACCTAATAACTTAGCCAAAACAGTTTAATGCTTTGTCACAAGTGATAAATGTCAAAGTATTCCATAAAATCACAAAAATAAAAAATAAAAAATAAACCAATCAGTAAAACTCATAATTTCAATCAATAAAAAATAAAAGCTTTTAACCTTTTAAGAACAAATAAACCAAAACGAAAAAAAAATCTTCTTATGTGTGTCTTCCGATATCACAAACTGATCAATAGCAGTACTAACTCTTTTCAACAAGCAGCACTACTAATCATGTAAGTAGGAGCAGTAACCAAGATAACCAGTAGTACTAAGCTACATTCAACAACATTAAAACCAACTAGCAGTACTAATGAATGTGTGATTTTGTATGTATCACAGGTGATACCTAATAAGTTATTTTGTATCATAGGTGATACCTAATATGTTATTTTGTATCACAGGTGATACCTCATAATGTAAGTAGGTAACTACATTTTACGCAAACTCTTTGGACTGGTCATTAAGCCCAAATTATTTTTCTTTATTGGCTAGTGTAACATCAAGTATTTAGCCAAAAAAAAATGAGCTTAAAATTCTATACATAAACCAATTAAAAGAATAATATCACAAGTGATATAATAAAATAAAAAAGTAGACATAAAGTAGAATAAAAAAGAAATGGAAGAAGTAAAAATGTAAAATTCCATAAACAAGTCTTAGTTGTCTGTTTATCAGCTTATTTTTTAGGCTCATTTTTTATTAAGTGTCAAATTGATTTGAGTCCTAGTTTTCCTTTTACAAGTCTGTGTCAAAAAGCCAAAAACAAGTCTTAGTAGTCTGTTTATAAGCTTATTTTTTAGGCTCATTTTTAATTCAAAGTGTATGAAAATTGTTTTATAAGTTCTTTGCTTAGTACTTAATGCTGTTTTATAGTACTCCCTTTGTATGTAAACAATGTTTAGTCCTCAAATGATCTTTTATCTTAAAATACACGGAGGGACCACTTTTGCCAATTCAACAAACTTACCCCACAAACCCCACCCCCAACCTTTCACTTTCAACTAATTCTCTATAACAAAAAACCTAGTTTCTCTCTCTAACTGCCATTAAAAAACCTACCATAAACAATCAAAGCTAACCATTTTTAACCGTTAAAATCATAAAAACAACACAAAAATGCCAGAATCATCAAGTGCACAAACAAATCCACAAAAAAAGGGTTCAAAATGAACCTACTGAGTCTCAAGATGAAGGTACGATGCTTTCGACTAATTAATTAGTTGTTTTATTACTATTTCTAGTGATTTTGTACTTATTTATGAATTTTATTGCAACATATGAAGATTTTTGTGTATTTTTTTGTTGATTTTTGATGTGATACTGTGATGCATGTGATGATTATGTACTTATTTGAGTTTTATTTGTTAATTGAGAGATTGTGATGAATGTTGTGATTTTGTTCAGTTTTTGGTAGAATATCACTTTTGATAAAACAGTTGTAGTTATCTTATTCGATTTTTGATAGTATAACATCTGTTATTATGAACAGTAGTAGTGGTTTTTTTTCAATTTTTGGTAGCATATCACCAATGATAAATGTTATGATTTTTTTGAGTTTTTGGTAGTATATCACCTGTGATAAAACATCTGTGATGATGAGCACTTGTACTGATAAATAGTATATCACCTGTGATATAACATAGGTCATATGTATCACAGGTGATATAACACACATAAAAATAGTTGTAGTAGTTTTATTCAATTTTTGGTAGTATATCACCTGTGATAATGAGCACTTGTACTGATAACTAGTATATCTGATGTGATTTTTAGTGTATATTTTTTTGTTTAATATGAGAGATTAAATTTTTGCTTTTTAGAAAAAAATGTGGGAGCTGATATTTATGCGCAACTGGATACCATAGAAGCTTTAAACGGTTAGTTTATGTTAATAAAGCTTTACACATAAAAATTGCATACATTGTGTTACTATCTAAAAAAATTGTAAATGCAGTTCTGTCGACAAGCGCATTTTTGAAATTATCTCCAGAGATTGATAAAATTAAAGGTATATTGCAACATATAAGTATGTCTCCTTTAGAAGAATTAACTGTGATAAAAACCTGAATGTATGTGGCGTACTTGATTTGACATTTAACTTCTGTATTATATCACTAGTGATACATACACATTCAGTAGAATGTGTATGTATACTTGCTGTAGAATGTTATAAATTATATGACGCATACAAATTCAGAGTTATTTATCACATATCATATTCATAAAACTTAATTGGGATTTGTTTTGTGCTGGTATGCATTCAGAAATAAAACACAGAAGAACAATAAAACAAGCCCAAGAAATGAAAAGTCAAAAGACCATCATAAAAAAGAAAAAAACAGATACAACCGAAACATCAACACCCTCAACAACACCCACAAAATCAAATCCAGCAAGATACGTTACACCAATAAGTCAAGCATCACTTGTGATATCACCTGAAGGCACACCAACATCAACACCAACAACCGTTGAAGGCATACCTGTGATATCACCAGAATCAGCGATAGTTGTTGCATAGGATCAAACAAATATGGATGAACAAAAACATGTGCAACAAAGAAAAAAGATTGTTGCAAAAAAGAAGAAGGTTGTTAAGGAGGGAAAAGGGGGGAATGAAGAAGAAGAGGCTGCAAAAAAGAAGACAAAAGGATGTGTGGAGAAGGTTGAAAAGAAGAAAAGAACATCAAAAGAATCGTCGAGTGTGACAACAAGAAGCGTTGCCAAGAAGCAACGGTTAGAAAAGAAAGAAGAAGAGACAAAGAAAAACAATAACAAAAAGGAAAAGAAAAAGCAACAGATAGAAGCAACAGTTGTCGGTAAAAGAAAAAGGGTTGAAAAAGAGAAAAAGGAAGTTGAAAAAAAGAAGAAGGTTGTTAAGAAGAAAGTGAATAAAACAATGGAAGATGAGGATGAAACGGATGATGAAGATTTTGTTGTTGAGGAAAAGAAGGTTAAGGATAAGGGAAAGAAAAAAATGGAAGATGAAGAGGATGAAGGGAGAGGAAAATGGTTCAAGTCGTTGAAAGCAAAGATGACTGTACAACCATTTTATGATGCTACGCATAAACTGTGCCCAGAGAGAAGAGAAAGAGTAAGACAAATGGGATTTGGAACATTACTCGAGTTCCCATTCACAAAAATCCCTTCAAAACTACCATACTTCATCTTAACACATTTGAATGTGAGTACAATGGAGATCACATTGCCAAATGGCGGGGTTATCAAAATAACTCCAAAAAGAATAAGAGAAGTACTGGGAATACCGATGGGGCCAAAACCATTCTATACTGAGAAAGAAAGGTTGAAACAGGACTCAGTCTACTGCAAATTCATAGCACAGCTTCCAACCAACAGAAGGAGAAGAGCAACATCAACATTATCTAATATAATTCAAACAACGGGAGGAACAGACTTCATGTTTGATTTGAATTACTTGATGTTGTTTGGAAACTGCTTGGGGGTGTGATAATACTTCAATATTGAAGTATCATGTGCTACAAAACATAAAGTCAGCAGAAGACATACCCAACATAGATTGGTGCACATTCATTTAGAAATGCATAAAAGAAAGCAAGGAACACTGGGATGATAGAACGAACGAAAATTGGTACTATGGACCTTACTTCAATATTGAAGTATCATGTGCTACAAAACATAAAGTCAGCTGAAGACATACCCAACATAGATTGGTGCACATTCATTTAGAAATGCATAAAAGAAAGCAAGGAACACTGGGATGATAGAACGAACGAAAATTGGTACTATAGACCTCATGTGATGTTCACTGTAAGTAACAGTTTACTTTAAAAATAACCTTTCTATGAAATGTGATGTATAGTATCACCAGTGATAATTCAAAGATTTTTTTTTCTTGTAAAATAGATGGCCATCTATAGTATCACTTGAGATACTAAAACCAACTTGAAAAAATATAACTAACTTTTTTTTAATGAAAGTTTCGTTTCATTGAAAACAGCTCATTTACTTGCATTACACGAAATTTGAACAAATGGATGTGGCACGCAAATGGCCAGCCATTAAGAATTGGAACACAAAGCTATTGGGGGAAAGGCAGGAGATGGAAATGAATAGAGAAGAGTTTGGTTCAGTGATAGTCATCGAAGAAGATGATGATGATCAAGAAAAAGAAATTCAAAAGCAGAGACAGGTTAGATATCACTAGTGATAAATTACAAGATTAATTGATATTAGTAGTGATAAATGCTTATGTTTTCCTTTCTTTCTTTTTTTTTTTTTTTTTTTTTTTTTTTTTTTTTTTTTTTTTTTTTTAAATTTAAAACACAGGTGGTATATGAAACAATAGAAGAAAACTTTGATAGAGTTTTAAATCAGAAGAAAGAATTAGAGACTACTATCAAAGTAAGCATGAAGATATACCCAGGGGATGAAAAGATAAGGATGTTTTTAGAAAGGTTCAACACGGAATTCAAATTAGGAATAAGAACTGATGAATTTGGGAGAGTGGTGGATGATCAGGCAGGAACTAGTAGAAAAAGTGATGGAAGTGATGATGATGGATTAGATGGTGGGGGTGATAATAATGTAGGAGATGATGATAGAGAGGCAAGTGATGTGAAGATGGTGGGAGTGATAATGATCGAGGAGATGATGATGGAGGAGATGTTGAAGCTAAAAAAGAAAGAAGGAACAAGGAAGGAAAAAAATTGGATGAAGAAGAAGAAAACCAAGAACAACAAAAGAAGAAACAACATGCCGAAAAGCTAAGATATTAGTGATTTAAAAATGGTTATGTGCATGCAATATCACAAGTGATAAAATGCTTATATGTATTCATTTTTTTTTAATTTAAAAAACAGGCCAAAAAAGAAGCAGCTGCGAAAGAGCAAAATGAAAAAAAAGCAGAAGCTGCAAAAAAGAAAAAAGAAGAAGAAAAATTGAAGAAACAAAAGGTAATGTAACAAAAATAGTAATTTGACAAAAGATAAAATCTCAAGTGATAAAATCTAATAGATCTTTATTTTTTACTAAAACAGGCTGCGGAAGAAGCTGCTGCGAAAGAAAATGCAGCAAAAGAAAAAAAATTACAAGTTATCAAAGAAAAAAAAAGAAGCTTCTGAAAAAAGAAGACAAGATGAAATAAAAGCAAAATTGAAGGAATAAAAGGTAATATAACAAAAATAGTAATATGACAAAAGGTAATATCTCAAGTGATACAATCTAATAGTTTTTAATTTTTTAATAAAACAGGCTGCGGAAGAAGCTGCTGAGAAAGAGGCTGCAAAACAAAAAGAAGCTTTAAAGCTAAAAGCTGAGAAAGAAAAAGAGGCTGAAAAGAAAGCAGCTGAGAAAAGAAAAGCAGCTGCAAAGGAGCTTAACGAAAAGAGAGCAAAAGAAAAGGTTAGTTACTTTTGACTTTAAATTATCATGTTAAAGTAATATAACAAGTGATAAGGAAATCTTCATGCGTGATATGTTGTTGGATCTACATACTTTTTGATCTCAAAAACTTGTAATAAGGTCACAAGTGGAGCTTATTTTTCAACTTATTGTTCTTTGTTTCCATTTTAATTTGCTCTCAATACAGGCTGAAAAAGAAGGTGCTGCCAAAAAAACAAAAAGATGAAAAACAAGCAGCAAACAAGGATAAAATTGCAAAATTTCATAGCCAAAAAATTCAACAAAGGCCATTCGGAACAGGGAAGGATGTTGTTGAAGGAAGCATCAAAGATAAACAAATAAAAGAAGGGAAAAGGATAATGAAACCATCAATATACTTGAAATCTCAATATAATAACAAGATGGCAAGTACGATGGAACCCTTAACAGAACATGAAACCTTGTTGGCAAACAACTTATTTTCAATGGAAGGAGACATCATGTAAGATTAAATATTTCTTGTTTCTCTTAAAGTTATGACATTTATCACCAGTGATATAATATGCATACTTAAGAAACTGATATTTATCACCTGTGATACTAAACACAGAGAGGAGGTATTCATTGATGGGAAGGAGACAATAGTACCAAGAATATCAATGCAGTCACTTGCACCAGGGTTGGAAATAGAAAGTCAGATAATTGATGCATTTATATCAGTGTTGAATCAAGAAGAGAGTAACAATAAAGATGGGAAAGACAAGAGAAGATACTACTTCACAACAGATGCAATGGTAAATATATTTAAATTTAAAAAATATATGTATATCTAGAGTATCTATGTGTTTAAAAAAAATTGATTTTAAATTATCTCTTGTGATAAAATAGCTACCAGAGATTACGAAGCAGAGAAAAGACATACAAGCATAGTATAACAAGTTTGAAAAAATGATGAAAAAGGATGAAGCAAATAAGAAATTGAGAAATGTAAACCTTGCATTCTTCCCCATAATTGCTCACGATCATTACTATGTCATAGTTTTCAACCTTGAGAAAGGTAACGCTGCAATACTGGACAACAGTATATCTGATGCAGATTATGAAGGAAAATACAAAGCCGTCTTCGATTTTGTGGTAAGCAATGCTTGAACTGAAGTCTATTTGAGTACTTATATTTTATATGCATAGTAATATCACTAGAGATAGATTCTAGTAAGTAATATCTCTTTAATGTTCTGTCAATTTTGCAGAAAGGAGTGTTTAAACAATATTTGATGAGTGTTGGCCACCCATGCATCAACCAACTAATAAAAGAGGCTCCAGCAAAAGTTCCAAAGATGAAATGGAGAACTAAAGATAACAAGATTGACTGTGGCTTATACACGATGATGCATATGGAGATGTTTGAAGGTGAATTAGGACTGAAATGGAAGATTAACATCCTCGATGAAAAAAACGCAAGATATAAGGAACAGATAAGAAAAATGAGGATGAGGTATGCTGCCAAGATCCTTTTGCATGAAGTGAATGAAAAAAGTGAATTCATGTCAGAGAAAGCAATGGAGTTTGCTGAGAAATACCAAGACAAAGAAAAGATGAAAATCATGGTTGAAGAAGCTATCGATAGAAAGATAGCTCAAGAAAACAAGTAGCATTAGTTGAATTTAATGCTTCTCCAAGACAATTTTTGTTTATGTTCAAGTATTTTATATTTTTGAAACAGTGTAGATGGTTAAACTAGGTTTAAGAATTAGATAATGCAAAAGCCATTTGGTAGTACTGTCGGGCCACGGAATGTGACGGACAGTGTCCAAGTTTGGGGTTACCTAAGAATAATGGTGCTCTATTAGGTCCCGAACCACATTCCCGGGTGCCGGAGATTGTACTCTTTCTTGTTATGGCTTTATGCTTAAACTAGGTTTAAGAATTAGATATTGCAAAAGCCGTTTGGTAGTACTGCCAGGCCACGGAATGTGACGGACAGTGTCCAAGTTTGGGGTAACCTAAGAATGATGGTGCTCTATTAGGTCCCGAACCACATTCCTGGGTGCCGGAGATTATACTATGTCTTGTTATGGCTTTATGCTTAAACTAAGTGTTAGGCATCACACAGATGAATGTAATCTGAATTTGAAAATACTTTTGGGCAAACTGAATATAACCTTCTTTTATATATTACCAGTGTGTTATTTTGTATGTATCACAGGTGATAACTATAATGTTTTTTTGTATCACAGGTGATAACTAATATGTTATTTTGTATCACAGGTGATACCTAATAACTTAGCCAAAACAGTTTAATGTTTTATGACAAGTGATAAATGTCAAAGTATTCCATAAAATCACAAAAATAAAAAAAAAAAAAATACACCAATCAGTAAAACTCGTAATTTTAATTAGTAAAAAAATACAAACCTTTAACATATTAAGAACAAATAAACCAAAACAAAAAAAAAATATTCTTGTGTGTGTCTTCCGATATCACAAACTGATCAACAGCAGTACTAACTCTTTTCAACAAACAGCACTACTAATCATGTAAATAGGAGCAGTAACCAAGATAACCAGCAGTACTAAGCTCCATTGAACAACATTAAAACCAACTAGCAGTACTAACCAATGTGTGATTTTGTACGTATCACAGGTGATACCTAATAAGTTATTTTGTATCACAGGTGATACCTAATAAATTATTTTGTATCACAGGTGATACCTCATAATGTAAGTAGGTAACTACAGTCTACGCAAACTCTTTGTGCTGGTCACTAAGCTCAAATTATTTTTCTTTATTGGGCTAGTGTAACAACAAGTATTTAGCCAAAAAATAAGCTTAAAAGTCTATACATAAACCTATTAAAAGAATAATATCACAAGTGATATAAAAAAATAAAAAAGTAGACATAAAGTAGAATAAAAAAGAAATGGAAGAAGAAAAAATATAAAATTCCATAAACAAGTCTTAGTGGTCTGTTTATCAGCTTATTTTTTAGGCTCATTTTTTATTAAGTGTCAAATTAATTTGAGTCCTAGTTTTCCTTTTAAAAATCTATGTCAAAAAGTTTCAAAAAGCCAAAAACAAGTCTTAGTAGTCTGTTTATAAGCTTATTTTTTAGGCTCATTTTTAATTCAAAGTGTATGAAAATTGATTTATAAGTTCTTTGGTTAGTATTTAATGTTGTTTTATAGTACTCAGCTTAATTCATAGCTTATTGAAGCTTATATCTAGTGTCTAAAGTAGTAGATCAGGTATGTATTCAAGTATATCAGTTTTTAGTTTGTCTTAACTAGCTGTCTTAGCAGCTGATTTTTAAGCATTAAATAAGCTCTAATATGTCTGAAATTTGGCTGATAAGCTCTTTGGTTGCGTAGCTTGATCTGTTTTGAGTTTTCATGGATTTGCTTATTGATTCAGTGGCTTATTTGGTAGCTTAAATATCACCCCTCAGGCTGTTTGGCTAACTGCTTTTGGTTTTTAGCTTATTTAGTTTATGAGCTTTTTAACTTATTAGGTTAGTTTAATTTAGTTTAGAACTGCTTATTAGGTTATATTTTAGGTCTTAGAAGCTTATTAGAATTACACACAAGCTTGTAGAAGCTTGTGTGTACTAATCAGTTAGATACCTTTAGCTTTTAAGTTCCTTTGTTAACTGTTTGCTTAATTTGCCTTTTCCAGCTTATTTCTCAAGTTATAAAAAATTTGTTTTCACAAAAGTTGTTCATTTTTAGCTTATTAATAAGTTTCATAAAAAAAATTTTGAAAAAACAAAAACTGGGAAGTTGGGAAGCCCAGGGTGAGCCTAGGCTCGAACCCCAGACCTCTACCATCCTCAACCTGTTTAACACACCACAACCATCTCTGCCCTTGGGTCTTTTTCGTTATAGCTCGCACCTTTAATTCACTTAACCAATTTTTTCCCTTTTAGCTTAACTTCCCTTTTTGCTTATTCACAGCTTATTCAAATAAGCTGTCGATTCCTTTTTATTTTTTCTAAGTTCCTTATAGCTTAAAGTAGTTTTTCAGAATTATTCATAATTTTTCGTATTAATTTAGTATTTTTAATATTATTCTTAGTCCAAAAGTGTTTTTAATTCATTAAAAATAAAATAAAAAGAAAAAAACATAATTTCTTTTTTTCTAAAATTATTTTTAATAATTTAAGACTTTTAGGAACCAAATTTACACATCTAGGATTAATTTTTGATTTTTAGGTTTTCTTAGGCTCGTTTAATTCCCGTAAGAGCCCGTTTTTCAGTTTAATTTGCGTTTTTGCTTATTTGTGTTTTACTTACTTATTTTGTATCACAGGTGATACCTAATAAGTTATTTTGTATCAGTTGTAATTTTGGTTTAATTTTGTATCACAGGTAATACCTAATAAGATGTCATATAAGCTCTTTTCGAACATATTATCTTCTTAGTTCTCTAAGGACCTGTCTAACGAATGTTTTCAAAACAATACATATTCTCAAAAATTAAACCAAATGTACTATTAATTTTGAGTTACATAACATTTGGCAAAAAAAAAAAAAAAATACAATTAAAAAGAATAATATCACCAATGATATAAAAATAGTAGACATAAATTAGAATAAATAAGAAATAGAAAGACTAAAACTGTAAAATTGCACAAACAATAACCAATCTTTATCCATCGTTATCAACTAGATCTGCAACATACCCCACCAGACAAAAAACACACACACACCATCTATACCTCTAAAAATCAAAACCTAATTGCTGAATCGAACTATGAAAAACATAAAGATGAATGAATCGAAAGCTGAAAAACCAGATAAGGGAAAGAACATTGTTGAAAATGTGGATAATGGTATGACACTCATTTTAATCTTATTTAACTATTTCTTGTTATTGTTTCCGTATTTTTTAAGTGTTTTGGAAACAATTTATGAAGATTTTTTTAAGTTTTTGTGAAGCAATGATAGATTACAGATTATATTTAAAAAAAAAACAAGATATAATGAGTTGATTATTGAGGATTAGTGTGTTAAACTAAGTTATCTACTGGGATATATGAGAATGTGTTGTAGACAAGAGGTTATGCTGTCAATTAGAGGTTATGTTGTATATCAAAGGTTTGTTGAAGAACTGACTGTTTGGGATCTTAGATTTTGTGATATGAGACCTTATGTTGTACATTTTAGAAAGTTAAGTTATCAAGTTCCTCCAAGTGCAATATTGTCTAATGAAAATGTAAAGAATGATAACTTATATGCGATTTGTTATGTGATGAAAATGCAGAGCATAAAACAGAGGAAACAAAACCAAAAAGAAGAAAATAATTACCAAGATTAGGATGTAAGAAAAGACGTTTTGGACCTTTGCATCCACTATTAGCAGCGCAACAAAAAAGGTTAGAGGAAAAAAAGGAAAAGAAAATGCTTATGAAGGAACAATGGTTAGAGGCGGAAAAATTAGAGAGTGAGCAAGAAAAGGCTGAAAAGGAAGCAGCAAACAAGAAAGAAGCAGAGGAAAAACCTAAAGAACAGGTTAGTTAAATGAAAAAATAAATTATAATTAATAAATATCACTGGTGATACAATAAATATCAATGGTGATAAACTAACTGCTAATGTCCTATAACCTTCTTTACATTATACCACAGGCTGAAAAAGAAGCTAATGGAAAGAGAGAAGAAGCTGAAAAAGCTAAAGAGAAAGAAGTTGAAGACAAGAAGCTTGAAACAGCAAAAGGAAAAAGAAAAATAGATGAAACTGGGAATGATGAAAAAGAATTTGAAATGGATGAAAAAGATGGTGAGCATAATTCAGACGATGATGAAAAGGAAGGGATTGATAAAAATGTAAAAAAGAAACGAAAGGTGTATACAACGTTGAGGTCAAGGGCAACAGTTAGGCCCCTTTTTGAAGCAATGCATGGGTTAAGCATAGAAAGAAAGAAAGTTATAAGACAAATGGGGTTCGGAGAGTTGATTGATTTTCCAATAAATGAAGTACCAACAAAGCTGGCGTTTTTTTGTAGTAGACAGCCAGGACATAGAAACAATGAACCTTAGGCTTCCAAAGAGAAATTTACAAATATATCCACAGACGGTGAAGGAAGTTCTTGGGTTACCAAAGGGATCAAGGAGGTTAGAAAGAAATGAAGGACAAAGAGAAAATAATGATCGATTTGAGGAAGAATGGAAAGAACAAATCAAAGATGAAAACAAGTTGACAATAAATGCAATATCAAAGCAGATAACAAAAACAAGAAACACAGACTTCATATTCAGAATGAACTTTTTGATGCTAGTTGCAAATACCTTCGGAGCATGTGATAGCAACTCTGTTGTAAAAACCACGGTATTGAAAAACGTTCTTGAAGAAGATGATGTGAGAGATATAGATTGGTGCGGATATGTATATGAATGTGCAAGATTATCAAAAAATGATTGGGCAACCAGAAAGAGGGATAGGACAAAGGTTGTCTATTACGGCCTAGTAACATTCTTGATGGTAACTCCTGATATATATATATATATATATATATATATATATATATATATATATATATATATATATATATATATATATATATATATATAATATATATAGGGGGCTTTATTTTCAGAACCCTCTTAAGTGCGGGAACTGCAAGAACCATCTTTTTACAACTAATAATACACAATGTACATCACTTAATGCTCCATAGCATTTTGTTATTTTTATTTAATTCAAAAGGGTATAATAGTAAAAGACATTTTCATATTATTTTTGTTTTTTTTATAATTCCCTTTTTTTATAAATTTTGAAATTCGGATTTTTTTTTTTTTTTTTTTTTTCAAATAGGCATGGGGTGCATACATGTTTTTTTTTCCAAATAGCGTGCGTACACGTTTTCAATTAGTTAAAGTGCATACATGTTTTTTTTCCAAATAATCAAGGTGTATACATGTTTTTTTTAGCTAACACTTTTTTTATCAACCTACCAATATTTTTTACCTTATCATTATTTTTTTTGAAAGTTTGAAACACAAATTAAAGAACATAAATCATTATAAAATTAAAAACAAGATTGATAGACTTAAATGTTACATTTCACTTGATTACATGTACAAAAACACATGCAATAATCATATATCTTCAAAAGTCGCAAATTATCTTCATGTATATTCGTGTTCATCCACTTCCCGGTCTTAAATGATATCGTCATCTTCATCAATCAATCTGAAACAAACATGCACGAAAACAATTAAACCACAAACAAATAAGAAACGAAAATTAATCACAACAACTAGCATAACACATATGCACAATCTTGTGTATATTAAACTAATGATGTAAACATGTTTTTTAATAATAAACACAATACATATATGTTTTTTTATAATCCAAACGCAAAACATATATGTTTTATAATCCAAACACAAAACATATATGTTTTATACGTAAACATATATGTATCTTTGCAAAACTTAATCACCAGAACTAAATCAAGCACTTCAACTTAAAATGCTTTAAAAAGTCTAGATTTTCTCAATCAGGTTATAAAAAAACCTTTTAAAGGTGATTATAGCTATAAAACTAAGAAGATGGAGTACAGAAAATTACTTACTCTTACACCCACAGGGTGTATCTTATAACTCCCCAACTATATAACGACAACTTTTTATATTTAACTTACAAATCATTTGTAATGCTCTAAATAAACCTCCATACACAAATTTCCATACCTTCATGAACTTCCCCATAACCGCTAAAAGCTTCTCGCAAGCTCATATCATCTGTAGCCCATGCCAATCCTACAACAACAAACAACAATATCATTACAAGTACGCAACTTTCCAAACTCAGGACAAACTCCTATCAAACTTTTGATTCAAGCTTACCTCCAACAAACACTTTAGAGCTAGACATGCATCTAATCATTTGAAAGATAGAAGGACTAGCACCAGTAATTTCATGATTGATGTGCTTACTGACAGCCATAGATTGGTTTAGTACACCACGAGCTCTGTTAAAGAACGCCATGGTCGTATATCCTAACGTAAAACACAACAATTCAAACAAATATCAAATCAAAATCCCATGACAAAACTGTCCAAATAAAAAAACCCAAACATCTTATATAAAAAACTTAAATCAAGCAAAAGAGAACACTTCCAGTAAAAATATAATCTTGAAAAACAATTAACATCAACGAATCACAAAATGTCAGATTTTTTAAAAACCCCGGAAACAAAATACTATACACAAAAACATTAACACTTTGTACCTAAAATACATAAATTTATTCCACAAACATAGTTTCAATTCTTTTAAAACCATTTCCTTTATACCCAAATCATAAAACCAATATTAAACAGCTACATCACACCTTTTAATGATCAATAACCACAACAAACTTATAACAAAAGTAAAAAAAAAAACACACCATATAAAGCAAACTTCTTTAAACATATGTAACATCATAACAAACACAATCAGCCTTCACAAAAAAAATCATTCTTGTTTAAATAACCCCAAAAACAATATTAAACATAAATACTAAATACATACAAACCTTAAAATAACCAAATGTTAAAAACCTTATTAAAATGAAGATCTTGGTGGCGGCGGTGACGGTTTTTGGTGGCGGTGACAATTCTTGGCGATGGTGACTGATCTAGACGAACCATCACAGTCGGTGATGGATCTTGGTGGCAGCGGTGGTTTAGTCGATGGTGGTGGGGGTGGCTATTTCATCAGTTGGTACCGTATGAAACTGATGGAGAAAGTGGCTAGGGTTTTTAGGAGAGAAATAATTTTTTACTGGTTCTAGATCTTGATTAAGATGAGGAGTAATTGTAGGGACGGTTTAATGGAAAAATTTTAAGCAAAATTCCGCTAATACCCTTTTAGCCTTGCACATAATATCCTCATCTTTAAATTATTTACGTTAATTGCACATTTCATTGTAGCCATTGATCAAGAAATCCAACGGTTTAGAGAAGGTTCTCACAGTTCCCGCACTTAACAGGGTTCTGAAAATAAAGATACTATATATATATATATATATATATATATATATATATATATATATATATATATATATATATATATATATATATAGTGTAACTTTCAAACGAGAACCATTTTATCCGCAAGAACTGAGAGAACCATCAAAAACATACATGCACGCCTTCAATAATTGTATTTTTGCACATATGTTTTCAAAACAACACATATGTTTTAAAAAAAACATAGTTGTTCTAAAGAATTTGATAAGAAATTTGAAATACAAAAATTTTCTTTGAAGGTGTGCATGTATGTTCTTATAAAACGTGCAACGACAATATTGCGGTCGTGTGTAAGGTTTTTGTGAAAAAGGAGGATGAGTTCATAATGATATTGAAGAACATAGGTGGATGTTTACGATTATTGATGATTTGCATGTATTTTTATTTTATTTTAAAAGGCGTGCATGTATGTTTTTGGTGGTTCTCTCAGTTCTTGCGGATAAAATGGTTCTCGTTTGAAAGTCCCCCTATATATATATATATATATATATATATATATATATATATATATATATATATATATATATATATATATATATATATATATATATATAATATTCCTTCTAAGATAACAAGTTATGATTGAAAAAATATACATGCATATATTTTTTCTTTTTACATGATTTTTGCTATAAGTATCATAGGTGATACTATTCTTTACTTTCATTTGTTAAAAAGACCATATGAAGTATCACCTGTAATATATACAAGTAAAGTTTAAAAAAACTTGATAATGTTTTTTAATATAATCTGTGATACTATGTGTTTAATGTTTTTAATATATGCTTTATCTGATAAATGGTTGTTGAAACGGCTTGCATATTTACAATATACAAAGTTTGATGGAATGAATGTTCCGAGAAGAGTACCAGCTTTCAAAAGCTGGAACGCAAACTTGTTGAAAAGTAGAGAGACTCTAGAACAGGATTACATAAAATATTTTGGGATGGTGGACATTATAGGAGGTCTAAATGAACAAGAAGAAACTGCTCAAAAGGAGGTGAGTGTATGAAATCTCTAGTGATATTAGATTATAATATGCTGAAAATTAGTTTTGTGTTTAAAGAATAACTGATGATTTCTTCAAATTTAAATTCAATTACAGGAAATTTATCAGATGTTAGAAGATAAAATATAAGGTATTTTGAGTGAGAAAGAATTGTTTGAAGAAACAATCAAATAAAATCTAGTCAAGTTGGGAAATGATCAAAGGATTATTCAATATTGAGAAAGATTGAAGCAGATTTTCAGAAACCCAAATGATAATTTCCAAGGAAGAAGTCCGTTCTAATCATCAACAGAATCAAGCTCTATCAAATTTGGAACAAGTGATGATGCAGATGATAACAATGGAGATGAAAAGGCAGAATGTGGAGATGAAAATAGAGAACATGGAGATGAAAATGGAGAATCTATGATAGTTGATGATGATGAAGCTGACAAACATGATGCCGCAAATGACGAAAATGCAAAATCAAAATATGATGAAGATGAAGGTGCACAAGGGATTGGAAATGATGAAACTGCAGCAAACAACGAGGGGAGCAGTAGCAAAAAGGATGTAGCTGCGAAAAACAACAAGGTCAGCAGTAGAAACAAGGATGAAGCTGCGGGAAATGATAAAGGAAAAAAAGATGAAACAAACAAGGTAACAAGTCAAAAAACTGAAGATGAAAAAATGAATGAAGACGAAAAAATTCAAGATCAAATAAAAATTGATGATGATGTATCTATTTTTGAGGAATTACTGGATATAACTGATGATGAATTTAAGAAAGAATTGAGAGAGATACAACAAAAACAAGCCAAAATGGCTTCAAAACCGCTTGAAGAATTAACTGATGAAGAATTTCTTGAAGTTTTCCAAGAGGCTGAAACACAGACACTTGGGAATCATAAAAACGTAGAATAAAAATAAAAGGAACAAGCAGGTGCATCTTCACAAAAAGAAAAACAAAAGGAACAAGCAAGTCCATCTTGTTGTAAAAGTAGGGAGCACAATTTTGAGTTCACACCAGGATCTCAGCCGACCTTTGATCTAGGATTTGATAGCCCAGTAGTAGAGTCAAAACCATTCAACAAAACAGAATCAAATAATGAAGAAAAGCAATCTCGGTGCCTGCAATCACCCTTTATGAACAAAAAGGTCAGCACAACAGAAGAGCTAACAGAGGATGAAATACTCTTGGCAAGAAGCATCTTCTGTATGCAAGGAAACGAAGCGTAAGATTAACTTTAAATTTTTATGAACTTTACTTGAATTTATCACAGGTTGTTGGGAATTCTGGAAATAAGATATTTCTTGTTGCTGCCGATAGTGAAAGTTGGTTCCTGCCGATAGTGTTGGTTCCTGCCGAAGCTCATTGCTGCTGATAGTTATATTTTGTTTCTGCTGATAGTGTTTGTTGCTGCGGATATTATTGTCTGTTATACGTATGTTTAGTAAGTTTATTTATAGAAGAGATCATGTTTATCTCTTTACACGTATTCTTGTAGGACGGGTTAGGGTTAGGGTTCCTTGTGATTATAAAAGGAACACCCCGTCTATAAGTTTGGATATCTTTGTAACTTAACAATCTTCAATAATATCATCTTTTAGTTCATTATACGATCCATAGAGGATCATAGCATTAGTTCTTTTCTTTTCTTGTTCATAATCAGAGGTTCTCTTGTAGTGTGCTTGTGATTAAATAGGCATCCTACCGATCCACATAGGCTCAAAGATCTAGCAGGCGTGTTAGATTCAACAAGTGGTATCAGAGCCTCGTGAGGATCTCTGATCAGGAAACAAAAGTTCTCAAAACAATCTCTCTAAACCCTTTCACAATGGGCGATGAAAACCCTGGATTTGAAAACCCCTATTTTGAAAACCCTGAATTCGCTGCTATTAACAATGAAGAACCTGAACCTACAAAAGTTCAACAACAAATTGTTACAACCACTATGTCCAACAGTAATGCTAAGTTCCCATATCTTAAGAAGGAGGAGTATGAAGTCTGGGCGATGAAGATGGAGTATTGGATCTCCAACAGTGATCACCATCTTTGGAATGTTATCCTCAAGGGGAATAGAAAAAAGAGGATTGGAAGAGATAAGAATGGGGGAATCATCATTCTCGCTCCTGCAACAGTTGAGGAGCAGCTGGCTATGCAAAGGGAAACTAAAGCAAGAACTCTCTTGCTTCAGGCACTCCCAGAGGATCACATGGGAGATTTTCATCACCTGGATGATGCCAGAGAAATCTGGCTTGCTGTAAAAGCTAGATTCGGTGGGAATGAGGAGTCCAAAAAGATGAGGAAATCAATGCTTAAACAGGAATTTCAGGAGTTTAAGATCTCTGAGGAAGAAGGTATTCACAAAGGGTATGATCGATTTCACAAAATTCTCAACCAACTTAATTAGTTGCAGGCTCGACCAGACAATGAAGACTGCAACACAAAGTTTCTGAGGGCTTTACCTTCATCCTGGTCTTAGGTTTCTATAACCCTGAAAGCCAAAGGAGGATTGGACTACTTAAGCTTTGATGATCTGTACAACAAGCTTAAGACCCTAGAGATTGACATCAAAGGGGTTTCTACTTATTCATCTCATACACCTACTCATACTGCATTTGTTAGTGCTCCAAGTGATAATAAGGTCTCTCATGGTGATAGCCCAAATCCCTCATCTTCATCTGTTTCCTATTCTCCCGCAGCATCAAGATCTCAATCAAGGAACGACAATGTTGTTGAGGAAATTCTTCATTCATTTGTTGCTGAAAGTACTCCACAACAGCAGTTGATGTATGATGATTTTGATCAAATTGATCAATTTGACTTGGAGGAGATGGATATCAAATGGCAGTTGGCTATGCTGTCATTAAAGGTTAACAGGTTTGAGCAGCAGTCTGGAAGGAAGCTTAATCTCAATGGAAGGGAAGGTGCAAGGGTTTTACAGGAGGAAGGTAAAGTGCTTCAAGTGTGGTCAGATAGGACACTTTGCCAGAGAATGCCAAGACAAGAAAGTTGATGATAGATCAAGGTATTCGGCATTCAGAATGAAAGAATTGGAACCAGAGGAAGATAAAGCTCTAGTGTCTATGGATGCAATGCTGGATTGGGAACAACATGAGGTGACTGGAGCTTCACGGATCTATGGGATGATTGCTGGAAATAGAGCTGAGACACATGTGGCTGGAGAATTTGGTTTGATGGGTTATCCAACTCAGGTACTAAAATGTCCTTTTGATTGTGAAATTAAATATAATAAATTGCAAAAGGATAGTGAAAATAAATATAATGAGTTAAAAAGGGAATTTGATGAAATGGAGCCTGAATATAATAAATTATTTGTAGATATTCAAGCTTATAAAAAGGCTCTTAAAACTGTGGAGAAACAAAAGGCTTGGCATGAAGCTAATCAGATTGCATATGAACAAAAAATAATGGTTTTGGAAAGAGATTTAGAGAACTCCAAAAACTGTCTTAAATATTCTGAATCTCAAGTTGCTAAGATCAAATTAGAAAATCAGGATTTAAAGGCTAAACTGGATAGTGAAGTGGCTAGGATAAACTCATGGCAACAATCAGAAAAATATCTTGTTAACTATGGTACTCAGTCTGGTTGGCGTAAGAAAGGGTTGGGATATGATGTTGGGGAATATAATCCTAGGATATTTGACCCTACTCCTAAGGAGAAAATTATCAAAAACCTGTCAAGTTTGTTAAGGAAGGAGGAATGAATGCAGTTCCTCCACCTATAAGAGGTGTTTTTAAGCCTGTTCCTATCAACACAGCCCTTGACCTTGACTTTGATGATTCACAAATGACTTATGGCAAAAAGGCAAAGAACTTGCCTGATCTTGATTGTGACTCTAACGAATTTGTCTCTTGTTCTAACAGTGACAAATCTGAAGAAATCAAGACTGATGACTATGCCACATGTGGATCAAGTGAGAAGTCTACATCAATAAAGTCAAAAGAGGCAACTGATGAATCCCAAAGAGTTGAAGATGTTTCTTTTGATAGTGTTAAAAACAATAATGTTTCTTTTGGTTTTGTTTCAAACACTTCTGGTTGTGATTTTACTTTGGTTAAGGATGATTTTAATTGTGTTGGTTTGAATTCTTCTGATTGCAATAAGAAAAAGGATGTTAAGAATAAGGCCTCTAGAAAGAAATCTTGCTTTGTGTGTCGTAGTTATGATCATCTTATTAAAGATTGTGACTATTATGAAAAACAGATGGGTAAATATGCATGTCAAAATAGGTCTGTATGGAACAATGTTAGTGCAATTCCTCCATATATTCCTCAATCAGCAAAAATAAACTCTTGTAGAGTTTCTGTTGCTTCTGACAAGTCAGTTCCTGCTGATAAGTCCATTCCTGCTGATTGGAGAAGCAATGGTTCTAGACCTTACTACAGACCTACCAGTACTTACTTTCAGAATAATATGTGGCCTGTTTATTTTGACACCTTTAATATGGGAAAGGCAAGATGGGGAACTGCTGTTAAGTCCTCAGCAGGTTGTTCTTGGAGAAACAATAACATATATATGAGAAAGGGGTCCAAGAACAATGGTGGTTCTCATCAATCTCCATGGTTTAATTTTTATTGATCCACAAGGCAGACCCAAGTCAGTAATGACTTGGGCCTCCCATGTATCTAACATTGTTGTATGTTATTTTGTTCTGTAGGACATTCCTTTTAAGAGTAAAGAAGTAGGTATTGTTGACAGTGGTTGTTCGAGGAGTATGACAGGGAATTTGGAAAGGTTGCATAACTTTGTACCCTTTTATGGAGGAACAGTGACATTTGGAGGAGGTGATGGAAAGATTACAGGGAAAGGAACCATTAAGACTCCTAAACTGGACTTTGAGAATGTTCTATATGTGAAGGAACTCAGGAACTTCAATTTGTTTTCTGTTTCAAAAATATGTGATAAGAAGAATGGAGTTCTCTTCACTGAGACTGACTGCCTTGTGCTCTCCAAGGACTTCAAGATGCCTGATGATAGTGAGATAGTGCTCAAAGTTCCAAGGACTCACAACCTCTATTGCTTCAATCTGAATGATGTTAACCCTGAGGGTGATCTTGCTTGTATGGTGGCAAAGGCTTCTGTGGATGAAGCAAACAAATGGCACAGAAGGATGGCACATGTGAACTTCAAGACAATCAACAAGCTGGCAAAGAATGGCTTAGTGCATGGACTCCCTTTCAAGACCTTCACAAATGAACACAATTGTGTTGCCTGCAATAAAGGGAAGCAACACAGGGCATCATACAAGGCCATTACTGCTGTGAGCACCATCTCTGAGCCTCTGCAACTACTTCATATGGATCTTTTTGGTCCAACTTCTATCAGAAGTAGAGACCATAAGAATTATTGTTTGGTGATTACTGATGAGTTTAGTAGGTTTTCTTGGACTTTCTTTTTAGGTACTAAAAATGAAACCTATTCTGTGCTTAGGGATTTTATTACCTTAATAGAAAATCAGCTAAATAGAAAAGTTAAGGCTATAAGGTGTGATAATGGAACTGAGTTTAAGAACTCTAGTTTAATTGAATTTTGTGGGAATAAGGGGATTAAAAGGGATTATAGTAGTGCCAGAACCCCACAACAAAATGGGGTTGCAGAAAAGAAAAATAGGACTCTTATAGAAGCAGCTAGATCTATGCTAGCTGACTCTAAGTTGCCTACCATGTTTTGGACTAAAGCAGTAAGCACTGCTTGTTATGTGCTGAATAGGGTATCTATTACTAATCCCCACAATAAAACTCCTTATGAGCTTTTGTCTGGAAAGGTTCCCAACATAAGTTACCTTAAGCCTTTTGGATGTCATGTAACTATCTTGAACACAAGTGATCACCTAGGTAAGTTTGAAGAGAAGGCAGATGAGGGGTTCATAGTTGGATATTCTGCTCATAGTAAGGCCTATAGGGTTTATAACTTATCTGCTAAGAGGATAGAAGAAACACTTAATTTAAGGTTTCTAGAAGACAAACCCAATTTACAAGGTGCAGGTCATGAATGGTATTTTGACCTAGATTATTTAACTGATTCTTTGGGTTATTCTAGATATAAAGCTGATCAATCTGTAGGTCCAAATGTTTATTCATCTAACAATGCAGGTTCCTCAGATGATGAGTCTGATTCAGAGTGTGATGAACGACCAATAGTTGTTCCTTCTTTTCCCTCTAACCACTTTTCAGGTACAGAACTCAAGGACTCTTCTGATAAGACTGAAGATAATTCAAGTTTTGCAGAAGATCTTGCTAGGCTTCAAAGACAAGAATATCAAGCCAAGAGAGCTGCTGAAAAGTTTGGTTCTGGGTTTTCACAAGAATCAGTGGAGTTATTGAGAAATGCTGAAGCTGAAGTAAGAAGAGAAATGGCTTCTGCTGATGGGATTCCTGTTCCTGCTGATGTCAATTCTGCTGATAGTTCACCTGTTACTGCTGATACATCTGCTGTTCCTGCCGATGTCACTGATCTTGCTGCTTCTTTGTTTCCTCCATCTTCTGATTTGTTGGGATTTAGTGAGCCTCCAACTAGATTCCCAAGTTCGTCTGATCTGGGAAATTCACTTTCTTCAGCAGCTAAGCTGAGTGATCCTCATCATCAGTCAAGATCTGGAATTTTCACTCACTCCTCTTATGATGGTGAAGCAAATCCCTCTATTTCTAATCAAGCCACAACTTATGAGGTAGATCCTGTTGTTACCAAGAGGATTAACACAGTACATCCTCAATCTTTGATTCTTGGTGATCTAAATTCTCCTGTTCAAACAAGAAGAAGGTTGAATCAATCCAAGTTTGGAGAATCTGCTTTTCTAAGTTACATTCAAGAACAGTTAAGAAGCAATCACACTGACTATCTTCATTGTCTCTATGCTTGCTTTTTATCTCAAACTGAACCTAGTAGTGTAGCTCAAGCCCTTGACAATTCTGATTGGGTTGAGGCTATGCAAGAGGAAATGCAGCAGTTCAAGAATCAGAAGGTATGGATATTGGTACCATTGCCTGAAGGAAAACATGCAATTGGAACTAAATGGATACTTAAGAATAAACGGGATGCTAGGGGAATTGTGGTTCGGAATAAAGCTAGATTGGTAGCTCAGGGACATAGACAAGAAGAGGGTATTGACTATGATGAGGTGTTTGCACCAGTAGCAAGAGTTGAAGCTATTCGACTGTTTTTGGCTTTTGCTTCATTTATGGGGTTTGTGGTTTATCAGATGGATGTAAAGAGTGCTTTTCTGTATGGGAGTATTGAAAAGGAAGTGTATGTTACTCAACCACAAGGGTTTGTGGATCCACAACATCCTGATTTGGTTTATAAAGTGGTGAAAGCACTCTATGGACTTCATCAAGCACCAAGAGCATGGTATGCTAGATTGTCTGCTTTTCTACTTAAACATGGATACAGAAGGGGAACCATAGATAAAAAACTTTTCATTAGGAAGAATTTTAAAGATATCATCTTGGTACAAGTGTATGTAGATGATATTATTTTTGGTTCCACTAATGAAGCCTGGTGTAAGGATTTTGAGGACTTGATGAAAAGTGAATTTGAAATGAGTGCTATGGGGCAGATGACATTCTTCTTGGGCTTACAGGTTCAACAGAGACCAGATGGTATCTTCATTAATCAAGAAAAGTATGTTCATGACATACTTAAGAAGTTTGACTTGGACAATGTGAGGACTGCTACAACACCTTTTGAAGCTCCAAAGCCTAAATCTAATCATGAACCTGATGATGCTGTAAATGTTCACTTATATAGATCTATGATAGGTTCTTTGATGTATTTGACAGCTTCCAGGCCTGATATCATGTTTGCAGTCTGTGCTTGTGCTAGACATCAAGTTACACCTTTGACTTCCCATCTAAATGCTGTTAAGAGAATCTTCAAGTATTTAAAAGGACAGCCTAAGCTGGGACTTTGGTACCCAAAGGATTCTTCTTTTGTGCTAGAAGCTTATAGTGATAGTGACTATGCTGGAGCAAATTTTGATAGAAAATCTACTACAGGAGGTTGCCAGTTTTTGGGAAGAAGGTTGGTTTCTTGGAAATGCAAGAAGCAGACTATTGTAGCTACATCTTCTACTGAGGCAGAGTATATTGCTGCTGCTAGCTGCTGTGGACAGGTTCTTTGGTAACAAAATTAATTATTGGATTATGGGTTCAACTTCATGAACACTAGAATTTTCATTGACAACCAAAGTACTATCTGTATTGTTAAAAATCCAGTGTTTCATCAAAGAACAAAGCATATCGAGATTAGGCATCATTTCATAAGGGATGCTTATGAGAAGCATCTTATTCAAGTGCTTAAGATTGACTCTGATGAGAATGTGGCTGACCTGTTGACTAAAGCATTTGATGGTCCAAGGTTCAACTATCTGGTGGTTCATATTGGAATGCTCAATCCTTAGGTGCTGAGCTTCAGGGGAGGTTGAAGCTTAAGGGGAGGATTTTTCTTGTTGTTGTTGTACATCTTTCTATCTTTTCTTATTTTCTTTCTTTTTCTTTTGGTGTGTTTCTGATTTCTTTTAGTTCAAAAAAAAAAAAAAAAAATTATATTTTGTGTGCTAATAAGTGGTTTTGAGCAACACCTTGCAGGTACAGTGTTGGTGTTTACACCTGCACAATAAATGGTACTCAACTCACCATGTCTTGCAGACAAGAAAGCGTTGACTCACCATGAGGGTACGGCTCTGGTGTGATTATCAAATCCGTTGATAGCTGTAATAGCTTGCTTAAAGCTATAGGGTACTTCAACTCACCCATGATTCAGTTCTGAGAGTTGAAAATGGTTTTCAATTCACCATGGATGTAACCCTTTATGGGATCCAAAGGATTGGCTAGTCCACAAAAGTATGGTTTGTGGTAAAGACATTTGGTATCCATATTTGGTATTCAATTCACCAAGGTTCAGTTGAAACCAAAGAATTGACTAGTCCTGAGCAAACGGCTACAGGTAAAGACAACTCAAATCCGTTTACAGTTGCTGGTTTACTCAAAATCAGATGGTTATCAATGTACCATGGTCTTACACACCTAAACATTGGCTACTCCAGTAGTGATGGCTATTGGTAAAGAGACATCAAATCCATTAATTTTCAATGATTCACCTCTCACAGGAGTTAACACACCTGGATGTGATGAGAATAGTATGAAACATAAGTGATTTGATGTACATATTGTCATAGTAGCAGTCAAGATCAAGGATGACATGGTGACCAGCTTAGATCTTCTTTTGAGGATGATTTCCTATTGCTGCTGAACTATCGAAGTTGCTGCTGGAAGTTTCAAGTGTTGCTGCTGGTTACTTACTGATACTGCTGCTGGTCTAATCCTCTCCCTATGGACTTCAAAGTTATTTCAGAATAGAGTGCTAACCTAGGGAATCTTTTCGGAAATACACTATTTCCTCAAGATTAGGGGAGGATTGTTGGGAATTCTGGAAATAAGATATTTCTTGTTGCTGCCGATAGTGAAAGTTGGTTCCTGCCGATAGTGTTGGTTCCTGCCGAAGCTCATTGCTGCTGATAGTTATATTTTGTTTCTGCTGATAGTGTTTGTTGCTGCGGATATTATTGTCTGTTATCCGTATGTTTAGTAAGTTTATTTATAGAAGAGATCATGTTTATCTCTTTACACGTATTCTTGTAGGACGGGTTAGGGTTAGGGTTCCTTGTGATTATAAAAGGAACACCCCGTCTATAAGTTTGGATATCTTTGTAACTTAACAATCTTCAATAATATCATCTTTTAGTTCATTATACGATCCATAGAGGATCATAGCATTAGTTCTTTTCTTTTCTTGTTCATAATCAGAGGTTCTCTTGTAGTGTGCTTGTGATTACATAGGCATCCTACCGATCCACATAGGCTCAAAGATCTAGCAGGCGTGTTAGATTCAACACAGGTAATACCTCAAATGTTCTTTTTAACAAATGAAATAAATGATTAATATCACCTGTGATACATAAAGAAATAAATAATATCTGTAGTTTCTTATACTTATCACCTATGATATTGTCAAAAACAGAGAGCAAGTTTTCAATGACCAACGTGTAGGATTAATGAGAATGAATTTCCAATCACTAGCACCAGGATTAAAAATTGAAACTCTTGTGATCGACACATTTGCTTCAATCCTAAATTACGAAGAATGGGAATTAGAGAAAGAGATTAAAAGGCATTACTTTTATACATCAATGATGGTAAGATAAATTTAATTTAAAATTAATGTATTATAATTGAATGTATTTATGTATTAACTTAATTTAACTTGTTTTTAATTATCAAGCAGCTGCCGGGAATAATAGAGGATAATCGAGAATGCATGCTTACCAAGATAGATAAACAATACGATGAGTTTGCAAAGATGATTGCAATTCGGATGGAAGACAGTATAAAGAAGCTACAATTTGAAGACGTTAACTTGGTATATCATATGACTTTTATAAATTAATCAATGAACTTAGTCTATTATTTTAAAACTTACATCATTTTTATAATTTTATGATAACAGGTTTTGTTCCCAATCATAGCACATGAACATTACTACCTAATAGTTTCAACATCCTCAAAGGAACATCTGTGATAATAGATAACAGTGATTCAGATGGAATGTACGAAGGAAAGTACAAAGAGAACTATGATCTTGTGGTAAGAAAAACTATACTGAATACTTCATATATAATTTATTTGTGTCAAATATAATTACAATATCACTTGTGATATTCAGAATATCACTTGTGATACTAGTCTATAATTGACACTTTGTAATTTAATTTTCAAAGGGCTGTTTTTGCAAGGCATTTGTCTACATATCTACATCCGAAAGGAGATGAATTAATGAATCAAAAAAAAAAAAAAAAACCCAACAATCTTAAACATGAGTTGGAGGACAAAGAAAGAAAAAATAGATTGTGGTTTGTACATGATGTTGCATATGGAACATTATTAAGGAAAGAGTGGAGCAAAATGGGAAACAGACATGCTAAAAGAAACAAACAAAAATCATTGAATGCAGATAAACAACTTGAGAACCAAATATGCAGCAAAGATGATGCTTCATGAAGTAAATGAAAACCAAAAGATGATGTCAGAATACGCATTAATGTTTGCAACCGAAAACCCAGACGAAGAAGAAGGAAAGAAAATGGTTGAGGAGGCAATAAAGAGAAAGATTGTAGAAGAAGATGCACAGAAGCCTGGATCAAGTGGTTACTAATTTGACATTTAATTTTTGTATAGAAACTTGTAATTGGCAATCTAAAGATGTAAAACAATAGTTTTGGGTAGTACTGTCGGGCCACGAAATGTGACGGACAGTGTCCAAGTTTGGGGTTACCTAAGAATGATGGTGCTCTATTAGGTCCCGAACCACATTCCCGGGTGCCAGAGATTGTACTCTGTCTTGTTATGGCTTTATGGTTAAACTAAGTGTTAGGCATTAGACAGATGAATGTAATCTGAATTTGAAAATACTTTTGGTTAAACTGAATATAACCTTCTTTTATATATTACCAGTGTGTGATTTTGTATGTATCACAGGTGATACCTAATATCTTATTTTGTATCACAGGTGATACCTAATAAGTTATTTTGTATCACATGTGATACCTAATATGTTAACTGTTTGTTTATTTTGCCTTTTCCAGCTTAATTCTCAAGTTATAAAAATTTTGTTTTCACAAAAGTTGTTCATTTTTAGCTTATTAATAAGTTTCATAAAAAAAAATTGCAAAAACAAAAACTGGGAAGTTGGGAAGCCCAGGGTGAGCCTAGGCTCGAACCCCAGACCTCTACCATCCTCAACCAGTTTAACACACCACAACCATCTCTGCCCTTGGGTCTTTTTCATTATAGCTTGCACATTTAATTCACTTAACCAAGTTTTTCCCTTTTAGCTTAACATCCCTTTTTGCTTATTCACAGCTTATTCAAATAAGCTGTTGATTCCTTTTTTTTCTAAGATCCTTAGAGCTTAAAGTAGTTTTCCATAATTTTTCATAATTTTTCGCATTAATTTAGTATTTTTAATATTATTTTTAGTCCAAAAGTGTTTTTAATTCATTAAAAATAAAATAAAAAGCAAATTTACATATCTAGGGGTAATTTTTTATTTTTAGCTTTTCTTAGGCTCGTTTAAATCCCGTGTGACAAACGGTAAAAATTTCCCTAATATTTAATTCATAACAATTCATTATTTGTGACTAAATTACCTGATTAGACCATTATATGTTTAACACGAAAAACAGACCTGCACATATTGACACCCGGAAATCTCACAAAGGAACAGTGAAATAATCACATCTCATGATTTACTCATTTTATTGTAGTGGGAAAGGGAGGTTATCCCAGTTTTCCACAGACTGACACCACACGCAAACCAGAAATAAATCTAAGGATCAGAAAACTTTAGTGAATATTTAAAGGACTAAAAATACATTCAAAACGACTTTAAAGATACAATATCTCATATTTGTGACGGTTCCAGGAAAAAAAAAACATTACTCCTCCACTCACACACTATCCAAAACCTGTAACCCTATCCTTAGTTTTGTCTGCCTTCTCCTTTCCCCCATAAACCTTTGATCTATCACTATCCCTCCCCATAGCAGACGCAATTTCTTTTGACCTAGCTTCCTTGTCCTCTTCACGGGTATAGATAATCCCACAAGTCAACATAGGAAGAAGCCATAGAAATAGAGATAACACACCAAAAGGGTAAGATTATTCACCCCAAATCCGAAAGATCTTATGGAGTTACTCTCCAATATACTCCTTAAATCCGCGCCTCCAAGAGAGTTTCGAATCACAAACTCATCCAAAAATACACCAAGATCTGAGAAGTTCTCAAGAAAGGGTTGTGTTGTGATTCGATTGGAGGTTGGGGTGATCATTATTGGAGCAGTGAATTATCGGATTGGAGTTCATCCGAGTTACAAACCTCAAACATCATTGTAAGATTTGATTATTGATTCGGGTTAAATTAGTTCTTGTTGTTTTAAGACCCACTTGTGATAAGAAATTACTAGGTCGAATAGCTTGAGTATTATTTTGTTAGTTTTTATGTTGAATTGAATTCCCAGAAACTAATATTGATTTTGAGGAAAATCTAAGTAAAATGGTGATTAGTTGTTCGAATAAGATTATTGAGAAAATTGTTGTGTTGTTGTCGTTAGGGTGGCATAGGAAAGTGGTTGATAATTTAAGTTACTAGTTTTATGGTTCTTGATTCGAACCTAGGAGTTGTTAAGAAGGAAAGTATAAATTTTGATGATATGTATAGGTATTCGAAGCCCACAAGTTCATGGTTCGAACCTGGGGATGTTGTGACTAGTATAGAGATGCTAGGTAGGATGTGGTGTTGTTACTAGCAGCCATTGTGACTGACCATAACCCACACTCGTGACCACCCAATGCTGGGACGCGTTGGTAGTGGATATTGGCTGAAAGACAACCTCACATAGGGGAGGTCTTGGTCAATTAAATTCATGGCAGGATTAGGCCCAAACCTTGAGGGTTATGCCCTCGGTTCGAGCCTTGAGTGTGCTCACCGAACTTAAGAAACCAAACCTTAAGTGAGTAGTACCACACCCGCTCCAAAATAACCCACAAACCGCAGGAACTATTAGTAATTCGGACGTTGATAGTTAAGGAAGGTGAGGCAAAAACATCCTTAGACATTTAAATTAAATCTCACTCGAGTTAGTCACGACGTGACAATAAGGCCAAGACTAAGCCAAAGATCCCTAGAGATTTGAGTTGAGTAGTACTCAACCTAGATTCCTACCGAGACATAGGTGCCTTGAGTGCTTGGGATGTCGAATGATAGGTTACTAAGTCCTCAAGAAGCAACACGCATCAAATCTGTTAAAGACTTGAGTGTGTGTGTACATGTGTTCATTTGTAATGAAATACAATGCCAAACAGCCCAATGACCTAGCCCAACTATGAAGCCCACTCGACAGCCCTTTAAACATAGCCCACAACGTGTGACTGTAAGCCCACCATTCGGCCCACCAGACTTGGGTGCATAGTAGGAGGTTTAGCCCAACCCATTTATAAACTTATACTTCCCCCTCCTAGAAAGCAATGGGCCACAGCCCAATAGGAGTTAAGTGCTAATTCGGATGACAGATTATGGGACTTGTCGCGAGTAAATAAAATGAGCAAAAGCCGTACACGAAAATAAATGGTATTAGCTACATATAGACAAGTAAAAGAAAACTTATATAGCCAAGAAACAAGAAATGAAACTTCCTTTTTACATTAACTTACATACAAACTTGTATAGTCAAAATGTAAAACTTGACAAAAATTTATTCAACATATAGGTATATAAAAGCTATGATAGCCAAGCTCAAAATGGAATTTTATTTACATACATGTACATAAAAAGCTTGAATCACCAAAATGTAAAACGCGGCAAAAACTAATCATATATATTGTATACAATTAATTTTACATACACTTTGGAAAATAGAGAAATATATACACTAGCATAAACTCGTGTAGTAATAGGTAGTACTCAAATTCACGATAGGTGTAAACAATAACACACGTCGAGGTATATAAAAATACATTAACACTTATATTTGTTATGTTGACAATCAAATAAATAAATAAAAAATGGATGTCACTAGAACTTTATCAACTCAACTAGAATAAATTCGACGAAACGTATAATATTGTGTAAGTGAATAGTAATAAGGACTTAGTTAAATTAACCAAGTTACTAATAGTTAACGTTATATATATTCAACTTTTCACATCATACAATAAACGTCATTCTTTAAAATCAACATAAACGGACATAACGGATAAATCACAATATATATATATATATATATATATATATATATATATATATATATATATATATATATATATATATATATATATATATATATATATATATGTAAATGTCTAACACAACTAGAATAATTCATTCGTACCTTAGATCGTTAGATATTTCCCAACCCCTTATTACAGTACCATTAGGCCATTAGTAGAGTTACACCTCGCCATTCCTTAGAAGAGACCTTAGTAACCACACTTGCCGCCACACAAGTGACAACAACATAGGTACACTAAAACATTGAAATTAAAATCTGAAGAGACTTAAATTTAATACTTGAAACTAAGACATGGTTATTTAATTTAGGTTGCGTGTTGGTGTCGTGCACTCCTTACTTTCACAGCATTCACTGTTCAGACCATTAAAGGTGAGTTCATGGCCCCTACTTTTACTTGTTTGTATAATTGTTTTGGGGGAGAATACATGCTTGTTTTAAACTAAATTCAATGACTATTTATTTGGTATATGAATCTAGAATTGATTATTTTACTTGAAATGTGAATGGTGTTATATGCTAGACTAATTACTTGAATGCCTTTTTGGATACATGATGTATACATAGACCAGGGGTACTGGTCAGATAAGTATAAGAGTGATTTACTTGAATGCTTTATATGTATACTTGACATGTTCATAGATCAGGCGTACTGAACAGTACCGGGCGTACCGGGTACATTGATCGGGCGAAACGGTTTCATTACCAGGCGTACTGGTCATGGAGAGCGTACCGATTAACCAAACTTTAATACTTGACTTTATGATATTCTGTGTAACATGATCTGTTTTAATCAAATCTATGAACTCACCAACCTAGTGTTGACCCTTTTTAGCATGTATTTTCAGGTTTAAGGCGATGATTTAGTGGCGAAGACTTTTGGCAGGGCATGGCATGGTCATAGAAAACTCTGATATAACTAGGACCACTTAAAATCTTTTATGGGCTTATATTTTCACACTATTTTGAAATGTTGTAAACAAATCATTTTTGGATATGAAATTTAATTTAAACGGTTGAGTTAAAACCGTTCTTTATACTATGTGTTGTGATACCAATTGAGTAGCACCCCAATGACATGTATGCTTCCGCTAAACCAGATTTTGGGGGTGTTACATCCCGTAAGAGCTCGTTTTTCAGTTTAATTTTTGTTTTTGCTTATTTTTGCTTTACTTACTTATTTTGTATCACAGGTGATACCTAATATGTTATTTTGTATCACCTATGATTTTGTATGTATCACAGGTGATACCTCATATTTTGTATCTACAAAAACAAGTAGCTAACTACAGTCTAACTATCACAGGTGATACCTAATATGTTATTTTGTATCACAGGTGATACCTAGTAAGTTATTTTGTATCACATGTGATACCTAATAAGTTATTTTGTATCACAGGTGATACCACATAATGTAAGTAGGTAACAACAAGTATTTAGCAAAAAAAATAAGCTTAAAAGTCTACACAATAAGCATCATGAAAATAGCTTATCAAATTCTTAATATTATGATAAAAACATTATATAACAAAAATATTATAACTAAAACATAAAATTCGCTATTTCTTGTAGAAACATATAAACCATCTTCAATTTGGCCTAAGACTTTGAAACATAAAATTTACCATCTTCAATTTGTTGGTAAATTTTCACTATTTCTTGTCGAAACTCTTCCATCTTTTTATTATGATCATCAATTCTATTCTGATACTCGGAAATCATCTTTTCATCTTCTTTGTTTCTTGCTTCATGATTCTTGATACGTTTGTTATAGATATCAATCATATGCTGTTCAGCACCATACTTACTAGAATGACAAATATTCCAAACTTCTGGCGAGATACCAAAATTTTTATATTTCCCTGGCATTGGAGGAGGAGATGAATCTCTTACACGTTTTTTCTTTGGATCGTTTTGAAAAGATGAGGATGCCATTGAATTTGGATAAAGAAATATGTAGTAGAAAATGAAATAGAAAGTGATGAATTTAAAATGATGCCATTGCAACTTTTTGTTTTGTATATATAGACACTGAAAAGGCATTGCAACGGATAGTGAAAAGTCATGACGCTTAGTATTTAACATGATATTAAATACTAACCGTCATTTTATTATATTACCCATAAATTTGTTGGTAAATTCTCATATATTCGTTTCTTAGACGCTTCAACTTATTCTGAAATCAATTAATTCACTCTATTACCCATAAATATAATCATTACATATGAGAAAATTTTATTATATAATCGTTTTACATAGAGAAAAACACACAAAATAAAAGCTCACAAAAAAAAATGGAAAATAAAAATATGAGTAAGAAAAGAAAGCTAGATGATTACATTAAAGAAGAAGAAGAAGAATATAAGCAGGTATTTGTTATAAAATTTTTGTTACTTTTATATTAATTGTTTTTCAATCACTTATTTAACAAAACGATGAAGCAAATATTTTTTTTTTCTTAAAAGATTAATGATCGTGAAGAAACAAAGGATGACAAACAGGAAGAAGAAGAAGTTGAAGAAAAAGAAGATGATAAATTTGATGATGATCAAAAAGAAGAAGAAGAAGAAGAAGAAGAAGAAGAAGAGGAAGATGATGATGACATTTTTAAGCCAATGAAGTATATTGGAGAATCAGATGAAAATGACTCTGATTTTGAAAAATCTCCAACACTTAAAGATTATGATAAAGATGAAGCAAAACATGCAAGATGCGTGATCAAGGAGAAGAAGAAGATCAAGATTCCCAAGATAACTGTAATTCTGATGAAAACTAAATTAGTATTTGTGTTTAAAAGCTTTATATTTTGTGTTTTGCTTTAGAAAATATTAAGTTGTATCAAACTAAATATTTTGTTTTCATATTTTAAACTCAAAATTTTGTATGTATCACAGGTGATAACTAATATGTTATTTTGTATCACAGGTGATACCTAATAACTTAGCCAAAATAGTTTAATGCTTTATCACAAGTGATAAATGTCAAAGTATTCCATAAAATTACAAAAATAAAAAATAAAAAATACACCAATCAGTAAAACTCATAATTTCAATCAGTAAAAAAATACATGCCTTTAACCTTTTATGAACAAATAAACCAAAAAAAATAAAAAAATAAAATAAAAAATCTTCTTGTGTGTGTTGTCCGATATCACAAACTAATCAATAGCAGTACAAACTCTTTTCAACAAGCAGCAATACTAATCATGTAAGTGGCAGCACTAACAAAGATAACCAGCAGTACTAAGCTCCATTGAACAGCATTAAAACCAACTAGCAGTACTAACCAATGTATGATTTTGTATGTATCACAGGTGATACCTAATAAGTTATTTTCTATCACAGGTGATACCTAATAAAGTATTTTGTATCACAGGTGATACCTCATAATGTAAGTAGATAACTACAATCTACGCAAACTCAGTAATAAAAACTCAGTAATAATCAAACAATCATGTATAAGTTTGTTATTCAAATTTCATCAACACAATCTGGGAAATTTAAAATTAACAAAGATACTAAAAAAAGAAGCGGACGACTTATGTTGTAATTTCTGGTTGATCCAAGTGGTCCGCTTCTCTTATAATTTCTGGTTGATCCAAGTCACCCTCTTGTCTATACTTTTTTGGGCACGTCCTCTTGTTGTGACCATCTGTAGCTCCACATAGTGAATATGCATTCTTGTTCTTCGAATTCTTATCAAGAGCTTGCTCTTTACCTCCTTTTATACGCATCTTTTTACGGCCGTTGGGGTTACAAACAGATGGATTGTTAACGGTTTTTACAGCCAGCTTCGGGACTCCAACAAGTCCCTCCAAATTATCAAGCTTGCTCTTAGATGGAGGATTTGGACAATCAGCCTCGACATCAATCTTTAGCAACCTCAACTTCTCAACAAAAGCAGACAACCTTTCCTCGTCTTTACTCAACATATGGACACAGTGATCAATAATAGAACTTGCCTCGTTTGCATAATTCTCAACAATCTCATTCTTCTCACCATATATGTTCCTTTTGTTCCTCAAAGCAGCAGGTATAAGGTTCTTTGTCCAACGCCTAAATATGTATTGATTTGGGATCACTTCAATGTTAGCGTTCTTAAAGACACAGAAAATGTGTCTGCATAATATTCCAACTCGAACAAAAAGCTGGCAGGAACATACAACTGATCCATCTTCTTGGTTACGCAACACCTTCACGGACAAAAAGTAATAAGATAGGTAAAAATCACATGTGATAATACAAAGGAAAAAACTGAACAATTAAGAAACTAACATACCTTAAACAGTCCATCTACTCTATAAAACAGGTTAATTGGCTCTTCTTCTTCATCTTTATCCTTATCCTTACCATTATCCTTAACTTTCTTCTTAGCTTTCTCTTTCAACTTAGCTTTCTTCTTCTCCATAAATTCATCAACAAATTTCGTCTCTTTAATAATAGACGCCTCAGATCCTTCAACCAAACTTTTGGAATCTATTTGGCAAAACCATGTCCCTACAAATATCTCTGCCTGAACCAACTCGAACAGAGGACGAGTATAAACCTTCGATGCATGACGTTCAATCTTAAGATAGGTTCTAAACTTTGGAACAGAATCAATAATCTTATGTTCTAACCTCTCTTGTATATGCCTCTGCTTTTCCATTGTCGTCTTAAAACAATTCATAAAATTCATAAGAGTAGAACCTGAGTTCGTAAAATGAGAGAAAAAGGAGTTCTCACTCTCAGACCTAGATGTCGTCCTCATCGAACCACACAACGGGCAATCAATAAAATAAGTAGGAATCCAACATGAACGTATACGAAACATCTTTGTTAACCACTTATGATTCTGTAAACTAAACTCCTCCAATAACTTTGCCCATCTATCCTCAAATTCCTCCGGACCGATATACATATTCCATACAATTTGATTGAACTTTTTTTAAAGTCAGTGTGATCATAGATTTTTGAACATATCTGAAAACAATATATTACATGTGATTTAACAAATGATTTGAAAAAAGATATGCATTATTATATGTGATAAATCAATAAGAACTTCAAAGAGAATAAAGTATCACATATGATATAACAAAAGAAAATACAAGAAGGCAGAAAAATACCTTTCCAGGAAGATTTTGTGTAATATGCCACATGCATAATCTGTGTTTCGAACCAACAAATTCAACTTCAATAGCCTTTCTCATAGCCCCATCCTGATCAGTAACAACAATATTTGGAGCCTTACCAAACGCTTTTATGAATGCTTTCAGCAACCATATATAAGAAGTTGTAGTTTCATTTTTCAACAAGCTTGCAGCAACTGTAACACACCTCCGATGATTATCTATGCCTGTAAAGGGAATTGTTGGGAATTAAACCAACAGTTAGTACTGCCAGGCTTGTAGTTTCAACTGGTGGAAGATAACACAAGCAGTACTAACTGCCAGTACAAATACTTTGTACTGCTTGTGTTTTGTAAACGTGTAATAGGATAAGTATAGAAAACATTTAGTGAATATCCTATATAATTAGAGTTATAGTAATCTTGTACAGGAATCCTTGTTCTATAAAAGGATATCCTAGGTTAAAGTTTATGTATGACTTATTCATAGAGATTCAAGGTTGTAAACCCTAGTGATAGAAGATCACTCGTATTATTGATCATAATAATATTGAATCGTTTTTGTTATTCTAAAGTCTTCATTGTTCATACACTTATAATTCACTGTTCCATTCATATACATACAATTATCCTTCTAAGTATAACTAAGTAGATTCCTCATACTTAGTTATATCCAATCAAAGTATCTCATACACATCATACAGGATTAACACCCTAAGTGTAACACATCAAATCCTATCAAGTGGTATCAGAGCCAGGTTCTGATACTTTGAATTAGAAGAGCCAGGTTCTGATACTTTGAATGAGAATATTATGGCTAATTTGGACTTTGTCAAGACGCACATCCAACCACAAACTAACTTTTCAAAAAGGATGTTTCTCCCCTCAATGGAGATTTTTGATACATACTCTCTTGCATTGTTTGAGTCCCAAAAGAACATCATGGGAGCAATTCAGTAGCAATATTGCTATTGCTCTCATATGTTTGTCAACAAACAGAGTTTTCAATTTTTCTAAATTCATATTTGAGAGTATGGTCAGTAATGTGAAAAGTAAAACAAAGTTTCTAATGTATACAAGGTTTATCCAAACCTTTTTGAACAAGAAAAAGAATCTACTTAAGAAACATAAAGAAACTTTTCCAACACCTTGCCTTCAGCAAAAACTCTTTCAAAACATGGCTATGGCAAGTAGACTGTTTAATGGGGTAGTAATACCTCTCTCTCCTGAGATGCTAATGATTGATCAGGGGGAAGGGTCAGTCAACCCAACTGAGCACCAACCAACACCCATTGAGGTTCCTAAAACAACTTATACACCCCCAGTAACCACAATTTATAGAAGAAGAACAGAAAGGAGACTATGATTGCTCAGTCTAGTCCTCCTACTCAGACCATTAAAGCAGATGAGCCTATCTTTCATGATAGTATGGATGGGGCTTACACTACTGCTAAGCAGGCCAGTGTAACCATAACTAAGACCCCTTCCATGGCAACATCTAATGTGCCAAGTCCTCCAAGATTTGACACAGGTGATGAAATCCCAAGCCACATGGAGCAAATGGGTGGTTCAAGAGTACATCCTAGTCTAACTAGGGTAGAAACTGAATCTATGCCCCTTGATTCACCTCTCCTAGCTGGTAACACAGCTAGAAGTGATGAGGGCAACTCTAAACTTAAGGAATTGATGGTTCTCTATACCAAATTGTCTGAAAATGTGGAAAGCCTAGAAGAAGAGCTTACTAGTCACAAAAGTAACTTTGCTAACATCTACACCAAGCTGACCTTAAGAGTGAAGAAACTGGAAGCTAAACTGAGGAAGTCCAAAAGGTCTAAGGTGGTGATTTCTACTAGTTCTTCAGATGATGATTCAGATGGTAATTCAGATGATGGTGATGATTCACACATACAGGGGAGGAAATCAAGAAAGACTGAATCACAAACTCAAGGGAGGAATTTGGATTTTGAAGAAGGTACTAGTGGTAATGGTAATGAAGAGGAAGGTTCTGGTAATGGAAATGAAGGTATGGATATGGGTGAGCAGAGTGAGTAAAGTGGTGAACAACAAGGTACTGCTAGATTAGAAGTAGCAGTACAAACTACTGTAGTTGAAAAGGAAGCAGTACAAACTGCTAAGGATAAAGGAAAGGGTATTCTAACTGTAGAAGAACCTCAGAAAAAGAAAATCAAGCCCAGAACTCAAGCACAAATAGATTTTGATGAAGAAGTAGCAAAGAAGATGCATGAAGCTGAAGTAGCAGAATGGATGGAAACTCAGAGAAAGGAAAAAGAAAGAATAAGTTCTGATGCTATGATTGCACAAGAGTCACTTGAAGAAGATATACAACATCAGATTGATACTGATCCAGTTGTGAGACAAAGAGCTTTAGAGTTGATTGCAGATGAGAGTCAAAGTATTGAAGCAAGATCAACTATACTTGCAGATTTCATTTATTCTAGAAATCAAGAAGTGGCTTTGGATGACATTGTGGAGAATATTAAATCTAGTCAGAAGAGAAAAAGACAACCAACAAAGGGACAGATCATTGCTGGGATGAAGATGTATCTGAGAAATCAAGCAGGTTGGAAGGCATATCAACTAAAAGGGAAATCTAATAAAGAAATTGAGTTTCTGTATTACAAGGCATTCAGAAGAGCTCAAATTAAATTTCCTATGGATTTAGAAGGAAGACCTTCAAAGAGACTCAAGGCTACTGAGACAAAACCAACTGAGAAGGAAGAAGTTCAAGGAGAGAATGTTGAGTTATCACAAGCTCAGATGAATAAGATGTTAGTCACAATTCCTGAAATTCTACATGTTGATCCACTTCAAGCAAGACATCCAATAATGGATTGGGAGATCTACATGGATAAATTTGGAAAAGCTTGGAAGATTACAAGAGTTGGTGGAGAAACAACAGTGTTCAAGAATTTTGGAAATTTGTTGAGAATCTATGATAGAGAAGATTTGAATACTTTGTGGAAGTTAGTACAAGAAAAGCTCAAGACAAAGAAGAAGACAGATATGAAAGAGCAAGAACTATGGGTTGAGTTCAAAAGATTGTATGAACCAGATCCTCAAGATGTCTATTGGAATTTTCCTTACTATGATTTGACTACTTCATGGGAGTTTTACAATATATGTAATGTGCATCATTTGTCTACACAAAGTGGAGTGGATATATTCATGTTAGCTGAATTGGAGTATCCACTAAGTTATGAAGTGTTAGCTGTGATGGTTTCACTAAAACTCAGATGTGAAGAACATTCAGAAGTGGTTAAAGATTTGATTCAGAGGATATATGATCAGTATGAAAGGAAGAGGATGAATAGAAGATGAAGTGTTTGGAAGAATCCCCCCATCATCTACAAAGTTTAATTCGAAGAAACTTAGTAATTTGGAGAGAAATCATAAGTTTAGGGGAGGATTGTTGGGAATTAAACCAACAGTTAGTACTGCCAGGCTTGTAGTTTCAACTGGTGGAAGATAACACAAGCAGTACTAACTGCCAGTACAAATACTTTGTACTGCTTATGTTTTGTAAACATGTAATAGGATAAGTATAGAAAAGATTTAGTGAATATCCTATATAATTAGAGTTATAGTTATCTTGTACAGGAATCCTTGTTCTATAAAAGGATATCCTAGGTTAAAGTTTATGTATGACTTATTCATAGAGAATCAAGGCTGTAAACCCTAGTGATAGAAGATCACTCGTATTATTGATCATAATAATATTGAATCGTTTTGGTTATTCTAAAGTCTTCATTGTTCATACACTTACAATTCACTGTTCCATTCATCTACATACAATTATTCTTTTAAGTATAACTAAGTAGATTCCGCATACTTAGTTATATCCAATCAAAGTATCTCATACACATCATACAGGATTAACACCCTAAGTGTAACACATCAGATCCTATCAAGAACAAACACCATTTTGTACCTGAAAAAAAAACAAAAATAGTTAAAATAAGAGATTAAACAATAAAACGCAAATCATATCATCAAAATTTCATATTTAATATAGAAATACTTACTTGTTTGTTCTGAAAGTAGCATCAAACGAAACAGCATCACAAAACTCACTGTAATTGTACTTAGAAACTTCATCAGCCCAAAAAATTCCAGAAAGCTCAGCATTTTCAACCAAATAATCAAATGAAAAATCTGCCACATGCTTCTTCCTATTCTTCATCTTAGATATAAGCATATGTGCATCACTATCGCCTATATAGCAGTTCACACCCCTAAAAAAGTTCTTGAAATCAACAGTTGTACCATGAACAAGCAAATAAGAACCCTTCAAACCAGTTAAGATGTGATGAGCTCTCGTTGCACCTATATTTACACTAGCAGCTTTAACAATAAACACTTGCTCATCATAGGTTAACTGCCTCTCAGTCTTTGACAAATGCTTATACTCTTTAGATTCAAGCTCGTGATTATGAATACTGTCAAAAACACTCAACTTGTACTTAGTAGTACCAGGAATCAAATCAAATATAACACATGCTTTGCAGCCTGTGATATGCAGGTTCGAACTTCTAATCTGCTTGTCACTATTCTCTAAGTCTAACGTGTCCACATGTATTCCCTTAGGACAACCTTCCCTATTACACACTAAATACTTTTGTTTCACAATACCATTCCTCAATCTTTTCTGGCATGATTTCCTAACCACAAACCCTGCTTTAGCAGCATATTTCATATAGGCAGTAATGCACTCATCAATCGAATTATAAACTTTGCCCTTAACTAGTAAAACTTCTACATGAACTTTAGGAATATAATAAACAGTTCCGCCAGGAGTATCAAAATTAGAGTGAGTAGCAAACGATCCAGGAGTTTTCAAAGCATTCAAATCTGGAAAAAAAAAAAAAAAAAAAAAAAAAAAAGTGATTAACTAAAAATGAAATCACACACACATGTTCTTAATATCACATGTAATATTTCACTATGTGATATATCATTTTTTGATATATCATATGTGATATATCACATGTGATACATCATTTTTATGATATATCATATGTGATATATCACATGTGATATATCCAAACTGCTTATTATTATCAGCTACTAAGATAGCTTATTCAAAGCTTAAAACTACTTATTCAGAGCTTAAAAACTGCTTGATTCAATCAAAACCTAACTAATAGCTTATTCAGAGCTTATAACAGCTTAACAACATAGCTTATTCACACTGACACACGAATTATAGTAAAAATTAAAATAATCAAAAAGCTTACTCTTAATAGCTTCGGATTCATCACCGTGTTCATAAGCAACAATCTCCTCAACATACTTAGCCGAAACATCATCACTAAAAACAATCTCTTCAGAAGTAGTAGAAGAATCATTAACAACGATCTCTTCAGAAGTAGTAGAAACAAAACTTTAAGCGAATCCATAAAACCTGAATATCAGATGAAAAAATTGAATCAGTTAGCTTATAATTGAGCTTATTGAATAAGACAGCTTAGAATTCAGATTACATAAATTAAACGATAAAAAATTGGGGTTAGGTAATGTATGGGATGAAGAAGGTGATCGATTGATGAATTGAGCAGCAAAAATTAGGGTTTGTTGATGTACGGGATGAAGAAGGAGATCGATTGATGAATTGAGCAGAAAAAATTAGGGTTTGTTGATGAAAGGGATGAAGGAGAAGCATAAATGAGAGAGAAGAAAGAAACACACACTTTGTGTGCGTGAAAAAAATGACGCATTAACTGAGATGGTTGTAAAAAGTAATATTTATATAGTCCAAAAATACCCATGTAGTGTAAATGTTAAGTTTAATCTCAGCCTTTAGATAAAAATGAATGAAAGGTAGGGATTGATCCCTTTGTATGTAAACAATGTTTAGTCCTCAAATGATCTTTTATCATACAGAGAAATGTTATGAAACAGAAAGTATATTATTGATGATTTTACTGTTATCAACTACTTTGTATAATTCTAATTTATTCGAGGCCAAAGGGTTTCTCAAGTTAAGCTCAATCACGAGTGACCGAAATGCATACTCATTCTAGCTAAGTTGATACCACCACGAAGAATAGCTGGCATGGGTGAAGGAGTTTCCGCCCTAGGGGTCAAGGGGGAGTCATCTCCACCCAAACCGTTATCCATTGCACATCAACCATATATTTTAATATTTTTCTGCCAAAATACTAGTGTAGCCACTAGTACATTCGGGGCTTTCCCCGACGACATTTTTTACACCGTGCCGACGTCATGACATCGGCACCGTCAAATCCCGACGACATGACGTCGACACCTACTTGTCGACAATGCTCCGTCGCTATTCACCGTCCCGACGATCAAACCCGACGACATAGTGAGACCCACACGTTTTTTTTAGTCAAAGTTTTTTGTGGTTAGACAATTTGGTCCCGACGACATGTCGTCGGGACCATATTACTAATTAACGATTAGATTAGTTAGGCCTAATTACGCTTTAAAAAATACCTATGACATGACGACGGTATGAATTTATCACGGTCAACAATATTTTAATAATACCGACGACATGACGTCGGTATGAATTTATGGCGGTCAACAAAAGTGTAATCATACCGACGACATGACGTCGGTAAATTAAAAACTTTACATTGATTTAATTTTTAATTGCGGACGACTTGTCATCTGCACCTTATTATAGTGCAGCTGCACAGCTGCAATTTTCTTTTCCGGAAAAAATCTACCAAAACCTGTAAGCAACCAAAGCCTTTCAACTAATCAATACTAACACGTCCAAAACCGTACAACTTTATAACGGCTAAAACACTTATATATAACCACTAAACACCCTCAAAATACATTGAAACATTATAAACTTTACAAAACGGGTGTTATAATCGCTAGACCTAGCTGCCATATCTACAAATGTTACAATATCCACAATGTTCAAGTCGCCAAAAGGTTAAACTACACAATAATAAGATTCGGGTCGCCAAAATATAGTTTCAAAGATAAGTACAACACAAAATAACACATATACCTCTACCGCCCCTCGTCATCATCCATATCATCACTACGACAATCCTCATCATCACCACTCTCGCCTCCGCCACTCCCGCGCCACACTCGCTGCCTGAGCCTACCTCAGCTCGAGAAGGCATCTGACTAATAAACTTGTGCCATTGCGGGTTGCTCCGGTCAAAACCCATCAACTGAGCGAGCTGCTCCTTAATTTCCTTAGCTTCTGCTGCAGCTGCATCACTCTTCTTCTCAGCTTCAGCAATCTTCTTTTCAGCATCAGCAAGCTTCTCGTCGATCTGGGGCCCACTGTACACACCTATCAACGAAATAATCAAAATTTAAAAACGGCCATTTCAATACATAAGATGAGTCATGAGTAATCTATTAGTATTATCCCACTGTACATACCTGGAGGTGGAGGCGGGGTGTATGGTAACGGTGACATGCTCATGTCGGGTACCACCCTGCCCTTGCCGGCTATATGACCCCGCTGCTTGCCCTTTATAACCAGGGCAAGTATCTCCTCCTCTGTGTACGCTACCCCTGTAGGCGTATCCGATCCCAGATCCTGTAGCCGGACCATCTCTTCCTATGTAGTTGAAAAAAATGAGAAAATTAATATATTAGCCGGGTTAATTACTAGATTATGTTTCAATAAATCATTAAAGTGCGTGTTTGGAAAAAAAATGATACTTACATATTGAAGCCGAGCCTCGTCCAGCAACCATACATCATCCTTGAAGTACGTGTCAAAAAAGCTCTAGATGAGGGACGGGTACTGGCAGTTCTCGCTGTTCTCAAACTGTATATACACATGCATATAGGATGAAACAAATTAAAATGACAAATCAAACACCATATATATTTTAATTAAACTTAAATACTTTTATAAAATTAAAATATATAATTAAAATTAATAACTTTTATAAAATTAAAAATTTTATTTAATATAAATACTTTTAATTAATATATAATTAAAATTAAATAATCTTATAAAAATAAAATGTGTCTTACATATTCGTGTCGAGAAGCGGCCAATGATCTGGAACCGTGGCGGCTGTAAATCTTGTTCTTCTTCCGGTTCTCTTTGTTCACAGCAGCTCGTTTGAGGGTCTTCTCCGTCATGTAGAACTTGAAATGCTCCTCCCATACAGACTGCTCCATGTTCGGAGGAGGGTTTCTTCGTATCACATCCACATTCCCAGTCCCACCCTCCCTAGTAAAGTAATCGCGCTTCATGTCGTACTTGTTGTCCGAGTAGCGCCTAGCCAAATATGCATTGATGCCGGTCAGAACGGTCGGCCAACGTGATTCGCGCATGTGGCGCTCCAAGTCAAACATACGCTGCAATCAAATATAGTTAAAATTAATATAAAGATATAAATAAATAAACAAATTTAAATAACTATACACATTCAAACAAATTTAAATAAATGTACACATTCAAATAATTAAATGTAGAGATATAAATAAATAAACAAATTTAAATAAATATGCACATTTAAATAAATAAACACGATAGCATAACAATATAAAAGGAAAATGAAATAACTGACCCCGAGTCGGACCATGACGTGCACCTTCTTCTCCTCTTTGATATCGTACCAGGAGGGTACAACGACATCTCCCTAATCAGCTCGCCAAAGTAGTTACTGAACCACTTGGCGTTCTTCCCGATGACAAAAGATCAATATAGAACTCATATTTGCCATAGAACCAATCAATCAATCTTAGCCATTTATTTTTTTATCAAAATAAACAAAATAAACATTCACCCTTTTTTAAAAAATTAAATATCTCGCAAACCGTTAATCGTTACGCGAAAAAAATTATACCATCGCGACGAGAATTAAATTATCTTTCTATAGATATGCATTGTTATATACTTTCAACGAACTTTTTTTTTCAAAATTTACGCCCAGAAAAATCACATGTGATTTGTAAAAATCACATGTGATTCGTTAAAATCAAATCACATGTGATTTTTACAAATCACATGTGATTTGTAAAAATCACATGTGATTCGTAAGAATCATATGTGATTTGTAAAAATCAAATCACGAATCACATATGATTTTTTTGGGCAGAAATTTTTAAAAAAAAAGTTCGTCGAAAGTATATAGAACTACATATCTATAGAAAGATAATTTAATTCTCGTCGCGATGGTGTATTTTTTGTAGCTTGAAGATTTATCGTTTGCAAGATATGTTGTTTTAAAAAAAAGATGGAAAATGGTTTTTTATTAATTTAGATAAAAAATGGATGGCTATGATTGGTTCATTGGTTCTATGGCAAATATGAGTTCTATATTGGTCTCACCTCTCTTGCCGACATGAACGTACGTCCCCTGATCACCATACTCGAACTCAATCGACTGCGGGCCGTTAAGTTCCAAGGCTTTCTTGAGGGCTACGTTCTTCGTGGCTTGACGGACCCGCGGCCTGCCGCCATCCCGACCTCCACCCCTGCCTCCCCCCTTGCCCTACCTCCTCTTCGGGGTCGTTGTGATCCTACAATTGGAGTGAGTGAAAATGTCATAAAATAACATGTAACCAAATTCAAATGATCAAGTTTAAGTTTCTTTGAAAATAATCCAGAAATTCTGACCACCACGGTAACCGCTCTCAATTTGACCGGGAGGGGAAGGTGGTGGGTCACCGACACCGTCACCACCGTGACCGCGCGCGACTGCTGCTGCCATCTGTAAAAGTACAAGTTGAATAACATATAGAAATTCGGGAACAAATTAACATAAGCATGCACACATTCAAATACATACACATTCAAAATAAATATACACATTTAAACAATCCATAACAATTTCATTAAAATAAGTGTCGTTTTACAAGTTACAATTTAAGATCGATATGCTAAATCATAATCACTATCATAAACAACATTAGTCGCAACTTCAACTTCATCATCAGAATTGTTTGCGACTTCATTATCAGAAGCTGCTAAATCATAAGGATCGTCGTCTTCATCATCAATAAAATCATCGTCGTCATCAACAGGAATGATTGGTGGTGGTGGTGGTGCCTCAACTAACGTTGATTCACCATCGATATCTCGGGCTTGGGCTATATAAAAAGAGAGCTCATTTATACCAGTTGCTTAAAACAAGAGCTAAAACTTTTGACGAAGACATGTCGTCGGGATACCAAAAGTTTAAAAAAAAATAAAAAGAGACCACATTACCTATGTCTCGGCTGTCTCAGCTCTCGACTCTCGCTCTCGGCTCACTCTAGCTCTCGGCTGTTAAAACAACATCAAAAACTTAACAATTGCTACATTAATTAACACTTAAATTACATAAATTAAAAAAAATAAAATAAAAAATATCACAATTAAAAGTACCTACGGGGTAGGGAAGAAGAAGATGAGGAATTAAACAAAGGAGGGGTTGAGGAAAGAATTAAACATATGAAGAAGTGGGGAAGAAGTACACAGTGGTGGTGCTGGTAGAGACTGTGGTGCTCGGAACTGTGGTGGTGTAGTGGTTGAGCTGTGGTGGTGTAGTGGTTGAGCTGTGGTGGTGTAGTGATGGTGTGGTGGAGCTGTGATGATAGTGGTGGTGGAGTTGTGGTGGTGTCTTCTTTATCGCTGGAGAAGAGGAGGAATTGTTATAACTTTTTTTTTCCGCTAAGTGTTGCTAGATTTGCATTATTGTCCTTTTAATATATCGACGACATGTCCCGACGACATATCGTAGACATTTAAAAAAGTTTTTTTTCGTTTTGTGGTTTGGCGGGTTATTGAAATTTTGGAGGGCTTTTATTCCCGACGACAAGTCGACGGCATTTTGAGTTTTTAATAAAATTAAATACTTTTATAAAATTAAAATATATAATTAAACTTAAATACTTTTATAAAATTAAAATATATAATTAAATTATAAAATTAAAATATATTACTTTTATATAATTAAATTTTTTTATTTATTATAAATACTTTTATTTAATATATAATTAAAATTAAATATTTTATATTTAAAATTAAATACTTTTATAAAATAAAATAACTAGTCAAATTTTTAAGTGTCCCGGTTTTAGGTTGAATTGAATCAGAAAGATGGAATAGATGTGTACAAATTCCTTAACTTGGTTAGAGTAGTATCTGAAGAGGAAGCTGATAATGAGTGTTAGGAAATTAAGCTTTAGCAGTTAAGACTGTTGAAGGTAACAGTTAGGACTGTTGAAGATAGAAGTTAAGACTGCTGAAAAGTTTTGAAGACGTGAGCAGTTAGGACTGCTGAGTGAAGAAGTTAGTACGGTTTATGTTTGTGATTTATGTAATAGATAATTATGGAAAATATATTGTGTATATCGTATAAGATTAGAATGACAGTTATCTTGTAAAGGAATCCTTGGTTTATAAAAGGATTGCCTAGGTTAACATACAGAGATATAGAAGTACGAATTAATTCATAGAGATTCAAGGTTGTAAACCCTAGTGATAGGAGATCACTCGTATTATTATTCTAATAATATTGAATCGTTGAAGTTTATTATTATGTGTTCATTGTTTCATTCAAATAATACAAAACACATAAAGTCTTCTAAGTGCTAGCTAGTAAATTCCGCGTGCTAGACTACGTATAATTCTTAGTATCACATCTAACACAAGGAGTGTGTGTAGATCCGGTCAAGTGGTATCAGAGCCAGGTTGCTGATACTTAGATTTAGAAGATCCGAGAAGAACAAAGATGGACATGGAAACAACACCAAACACAACTAACATTGCTGCTAAGCTTCCTATGCTTAAACCTAATGAGTTCGACATGTGGAGACTTCGTATTGAGTAGTTTTTCCAAGTGCAAGACTATGCACTTTGGGAAATCATTGAAGAAGGAAACTCCTTTACACCAGTAACAACAACAACTGTTGTTGAAGGAAAATCTGAGACTACAGTGCAGACAAAGCCAACCACTATTGAAGAGAAGGAAAGGCACAAGAATGATGTTAAGGCTAGAAGTTTGCTTGTGATGACTATTCCCAATGATCAGTTGCTGAATTTTAGTAAGTTCAAGTGTGCTAAAACCCTTTTTGAAGCTATTGTTGCAAGGTATGGTGGGAATGAAGCCACCAAGAAAACCCATAAGACCCTTCTCAAACATCAGTTTAAGAACTTTACAGCAACAAGCAATGAGTCGTTGGATCATATGTTCAATAGACTTCAAAAGTTGGTGAGTCAATTGGCTGTTCTAGGAATTGAGATGCCTCAGGAAGATCTCAACTCCAAATTTCTGAGGAGTCTACCAGCTGAATGGGCTATGCATGTGGTAGTATGGAAAAACAAGCCTGATATAGATTCCATGAGCTTAATGGATCTCTATAGCAACTTCAAAATTGTTGAACATGATATTAAGAAGTCTGCTGGATCAAACTCAAGCTCACGGAATTTAGCATTTGTAACAACTTCCAGTTCCTCAAGTCCAGATGAAGAAGTGCAAGATGCTGGAGCAGTTGGTACTGCTAGTGCAAACCTTGGTACTGCTAGCACCTCAAGCAGTACTAGTGGACTTTTGAATGATGATACTTATTGTGCATTCTTGACTACTCAGCACAATGGAAGTATGTTGACTCATTCAGATCTTCAAGAGATTGATGAAGATAACATTGAAGAGATGGATATTAAGTGGCAGCTCTCTCTTCTCAGTTTAAGAGCTAGGAGATTCTTGAAGAAGACTGGCAAAAAGATTTTTATAAACAGTAATGATGTTGCAGGGTATGACAAGTCCAAGATTGATTGCTTCAACTGCCACAAGAAAGGTCATTATTCAAGGGAGTGCAGATTACCAAGCCAACAGGATGGAAAGAGCAGAGGTTATGGTAACAAGTCAAGGGTTGTGGAGGTTGCTGATTGAAGCTCGAAAGCCATGGTTGCTATTGATGGCATAGGATTTGACTGGAGCTATATTGCAGAGGAGGAAGCAGAAGCATCTACAGAGGTTGCTCTCATTGAATTTTCTGATTCTGAGGTACAAGTTTCAAAATGTTCTAAATCTTGTGAAGCTTTAAAAGATCTAGAAACACTTAAGCAAAGATATGAGAAACAAAGAAAAGAGCTAGTTGAAACTGCTTTTAGCTTAGCAAATCATAAGAGAGCTTTAGCTGTGTTAGAAGAACAAATTGTTCATTATCAAAGTAATGAGTCTAAGTTTTCTGATGATCTGATTATTGTTAAGAGAGACTTAATGCTTAGGGAGAATGAAATCACTGTGTTAAAACATGAGCTAGAACAGGTTAAGAAAGCTAAGGAGAACATTCAGATGAGTGTAGACACACTAGAATACACATCAAAAGGTGTTCAAAAGATAATTGAGACTCAGATTCTTAATAAAGCTAAGTCAGTCCTAGTATATAAGTCAGTTCCACCTCCCTATAGAGGAATTCCATCACCCGCAGGCATAGACTTAGAACACACAGGACTCCCTGAATTTCAATTACCTGTGTTTAACTATGGTCCTCAACCCAAGAAGGATGTAGTTGAAAAACCTGTGTTTGAAAGTGCAAGTGACAAATCACTATCTGAGGACAAGGTGTCTTCTGATAGGTCCTCAGCTAAGGACTCAGATGCTTCAACCATTGAGGAATGGACTTCTGATGATGAGGATGATCAGGCTGTGGTTAAGCCTGTTAGTGCTAAAGTGGAGGAACCAAAAGTTCCAAACATGGTTAAACCTGAGACTGTTAGGCCTAGATCAAATGCCAAACCTTTTCGACCAACAGTTAGGTATGCAGAAATGTATAGAACCAAAAACAAGCTAAGAGGTAACCAGAGGAATTGGAATGACCTCAAATCTCACCAATTAGGGGAGGATTTTGTTTGCTATAGAAAAGCTTGTTACTCTTGTGGTAGCTTTGACCATCTTGCAGATTATTGTGATAAATGGGTATCTGGATATTCAAATCATAGGTTGAGCATAGCAAGACCTAAATCTTTTCTTAGGAATGACAAGATGATACCTAGATCAGTTCTTTTAAGGTCTGGACCTAAAGCAGTTCAAACTGCTAGACCAGCAGTTCAGACTGTCAGACCTATGAGACCAATTCACCCAAGGCCACCAGTTCAAAATCCAATAACTGTTTTTAAACCATCATACAACACTGGTAAAAGAACTTTTTATGAGAAAGCAGTGGTGAAAAACCAAGTTTGGAAACCTAAGGTAACAACTACCAACCCAGCAGTTCCAACTGCTAGCAGGGTAATTGGTACTGGTGTGAATAAAAACACTGCTAAGGGAAATAAGGGTAATGGAGTGAATGCATCAGCATGTTGGGTATGGAGACCTATTAAACCCAATGGTGCTAAGACTGTTTTGAAAAGAATGAATTATGTTGATGCTAGAGGAAAGCCTAAGTCTGTTTTGGCTTGGGTTCCACAAGAAAATTAATTTTTCTTGTTATGTGCATTGTTAGTCATATGATTGTATCTTGTTTCTTTGTTTTTGGACTAATAATTGCAGGATTGGAGAGAAAACACCAAGGGTTTATGAATGCTTGATGTTTTGGACTAAATGTTGTTCTGGAGATTAGTATGTGATCTTTGCATACAACAAATAGTAATTGGTTCACCATGTCTTATCCACATAAGAACCAACTAGTCCAGAGCAAACGGTTTCTGGTAAAGACTAATCAAATCCGTTGATGGTTGACAATTTACCAAAAAATGTATGGTTATCAGCTCACCATATCCAAGTGTGAAGAGTTGGCTAGTCCAAAGCAAACGGCTATTGGTAAAGACATATCAAATCCGTTGATAGCTGATAGTTTGCTAAAAACTATGTTTGAGCCTTGGTATTTTAAAATTTTTATTTCAACAAATTCGTACGGGTCAACAAAATTTTTGCAACAGTTGGTACGGTTAGTACAAAGTTGGGACGGCTCAACTAGCCATTGTAAAAATCTGTCAGTAATTAATTTTCTAGCCGTTGGGGTAAAACTGTTATTCTTAAGATACTTATAGGGATTTTTATAGACAATAATTATCTTTTTACCATAATTTCATTTATTCTCTTTCTAAAGATAATTTATCTCATACGCATATTTCACAAAACCCTAAACAGTACCTATAAACCCCAAGCGACTGCGTAAACCTTAATTCCAATTTTCAAGATCATTGTATTGCTAAAATCTTTCATTTTTCATCATTAAGAATGGCTGGATTGGAATTTGTTAAGCGTCACAACCAGGTTGCATTTTTAGAGAAAACAGTGTTGGGAATTATGATACGTATCAAGAGCAAACAACTTAGGTCTGGTAGTTTATCTAAGTTAGGTCTGTTTGTATTATTAGGTCTGGTAATGTAATGTTAAGTCTGGTAGCATATTTAAGTCTGGTTGACTTATAAAGTTAAGTCTGGTCGTGAAGATAGGAAAGTCTGTTAGAGTTATGATAGGAAAAGATACAATGCATGTATGTATCTTTATAGAAGATTTTTGTATATCTTCTGTGTCATCTATGGTTTCCTTGTGTTATAAAAGGATCCCTAAAGATTGTTAGTTCGTGTGTGAGTTGTACGAATTCATTATAGTGAATATCAATATACGAAGTTAGTGATATCCCTGCTTGTGTTCTTAATTGTTCTTGTTAAGATTCCGCATTAACAATAACAATCACTTAGGGTTTCTCACTTAGATTGGTTCGGATTTATCCTAACCATCTACTAGGTATTCAAGACTACTTAGTGATCCATATACAATTTGTGGACCAACAAGTGGTATCAGAGCAAGGGAGAGACTCTGAATTCGAAGAACACTAAATCTCAAAAACCTAATTCTCACTCAAATCACCCTACAAAATGTCTGAATCCGATAAGCCTGTTTTCACTGAAACTTTCTCAATCCATAACAGTGAGGATGAGAAATCAAACCATGAAGATGAAGGAAAAACCGATACCAGTAACTCCCAATCACAACAACAACCCATCCCTTCCACAACCACAATCTCAAACATAAAACTTCCATTACTGAAGAGAGAAGAGTATGATATATGGGCCATGGAGATGGAACATTATCTGGAATACATTGATAGCGATGTATGGAAGGTGATTCAAAAGGGAAATTCTAAGAAGAGAATTTCACAAGGGAATGATGGGCAGCTCAGAATAATGCCACCAGTATCTGCTGAGGAGATTAGGGCTGTGGAGAAGGAAAAGAAGGCCAGAACCTTGCTTCTTATGGCTATTCCTAAGGAGCATCTACAAAGGTTTCATGGCATTCTTGATGCTAAGGAGATGTGGGAAGCTATCAAGAAACGATTTGGAGGTAATGCTAACTCCAAAAAGATGCAAAAGGCTATTCTTAAACAGCAATTTGAAACATTCAGTGTTTCAAAGACTGAAGGTTTGGAGAAGGGCTATGACAGATTTCAACATCTGTTAACACAACTGGAAGTTCATGGTGCAGCAGTCTCGAATGAGGATGCAAATCACAAATTCCTTAGATCTTTACCATCAGAATGGGGCAATGTATCTGTGGCGATGAGGATTAAGGAGGAAGTAGATTCTATGACACCTGATGACCTATACAATAATCTCAGGATGTTTGAAAGGGACATCAGTAACAACACTCAGGCTTCAACCAGTTCATCAAATGTTGCTTTTGTGTCTCAAAACAAAAGCAGTACTTACAAGGTTAGATCTGGTGGTGTTAGGTCTGGTAACTATGAAACTCCTTCAAGTGAAAGGTCTGCTTCAAGTTTTACTGATGAGGTGATACATTCTTTCTTTGCCAATCAAACGGAAGATGAAAGCTTTATTAGTGAAGACCTTGAACAGATTAATGATGCTGAAGTTGAGGAGATGGACATAAAATGGCACATTGCCATGGTTGCTTTAAGGGTCAAACGATTTCAGAAGCAATATGGTAGGACTATCAACTTCAACAACAAATCACCAGTGGGATACACAAAGAGGACTGTTGAATGCTACAACTGTCACAAGCATGGGCATTTTTCAAGAGATTGTCCAGAGAAGAAGTCTGCTGATGAGAAAAGAGTTGAAGATGGGAAGATGGAAAAGAATCTGATGAGCCTGCTGACAATGGAAGCTGGAGGAGTCAATTAGGGTGAGCATCCAAGAGTAAATGAGGAGTCTGATCATGCTCTCATGGCCATTGGTAATGAGGTATCATTATGCTCTAAATTATGTACTGACTCATATAATCATGTTAAGGCTTTATGTGATGAGCAGCAAGAACAAATAGGTGATCTAGAAGTAAATTTATTAGCACATAAAAATGCTGTAAAAACTTTAGAGGCACAAAAGGTCACCCTTCATAACCAACATGCTGCTTTAAATGAAAAACTATACTTTCAAGCTAATAAGATATATGAATAAGATGAGAAGCTTAAAAGGTATAGACAATTAGGGCTTAAAATTCAGAAGGAAAGGGATGAGCTGAGAAAAAGGGTAGATCAATGGAACAGTTCAAATAATAACCTGTTTAAGTGTTGGGATTCTCAAATTAAGTCAAATAAAAAATGTGGCTTAGGATATGAGGAAAATGAGAATAGGGCTATATTTAAGAATAGAGAAGAGGACTATGCTGATAAGCCTTTGTATAATAGGTTTGTTAAGACTGGTGACTTTAAGGGAGTACCACCACCTTTGAGTGATGACTATACTCCTCTTGAAAAAGAAGAGTTGGATGATTCACTCTTTGTGTATGGTAAGAAAGGTCCTCAAGTGCCTGAACCAACTACCTCAGAGGACAAATCCAGTAGATATTCTTCTTGTCAATCCAATGACTCTTAAGGATCTATTGATGGTTCCTCTGATCACTCTAAGTCTGAGTCAAACAATGAGGAAAAAGAAAATCCTGAACCTAAGGTTATTGAGAAGTGTGAACCTGTTGTTGCTAAACCTGTAGTGACTAAACAAAAGGCTGAGACAGTTAAACCTAGTTGTGTCAATCACATAAAAACTCCTAGGGAATCTGTTAAATTGAATGAGTCACCTAGAAGCAATAGTGTTCACAAAGAAAGTAGGAGTAGTTATACTTATGCTCCTAAAAGATGCTTTGTGTGTGGAAGTTTGAATCATTTAATAAGAGATTGTGACTTCCATGAAAAGAGAATGAAAAGAGAGGCTGAGCAAAAGAGAATGAATGTTAATAAGGTTCAAGGTTTAAATAAACCAGTTTGGAATAATGCTAGTAGAGTTAATCATGCTAACCAGTTTGTTCCCAGACCTGTACAACTAAATAACACTACCAGACCTAACTCTTTTGTTAATTATGGTAGACCAAATTTTGGGTCTGGCTACAGAAATTTTAATGTAAATAGGCAAAATGTTAACTTTATGAGGCCTAAAGTGAATACTGGTTATGTTAACTCTGTGAGACCTAATGTGAACACTGGTTTTGTAAGACCCAAACAACCTTTTCAAAAATCTCAGGTGAATGCAAATTTTCAAAGAAATAATTTTTACAAAGCTCATTCACCTGTAAGGAGACAAACAAATGGGGGTTCTGCTGATAATTTCTCTGATTGCTGGACTTGGAATCCATTTAAAAATGAATTTACCTATAAGTCCAAACATGGTTTCACTGGAGCAAGTTCATACAAGACCTATAAGTATGTTGCTCCACAGGAAGGACTCAAGCCCACTCAGGCCTGGGTTGTTAAGAAAAACTGATCTTCTTTCTTAACTTTGTATAGTTTGTATATTTGTTTGTTCTTTATCTTGCTACTCTTCTTGGTTATTCTTATTTTCAGTAGTTAATTTGTTTTCTGCTTTCTATAGTATGTGTGTTTGGTATTTTGTGCTTAACTTTGTTTTGCAGTTGTTAGCTCTTTTCTATTTGCAAGTAATTCATATGTGGAAAATTAAAACATCAGAACCAAAGAGCTTTTTATTTATTAACAAGAAATTGCATTCTAGGATGCAAGTTACAAGGCTTCATAAGACAAAAGCTTTAATCCAAACCAGCTAAACATCACCACCTACACTTTCTGTTTCCCTTTACCCATGAAGTCAGGAATGGTCTTCTTGGCTCCTCTGCCACCAAACTGATTCCATACTTTTGGGCATGGAAGTGCAAGAATCACGCTGCTTGGTGGGGGACGTGGCACAGAACCACTTCTCAGGGAAGGCACAATCTTCGAAGGAAAGGTCTCTTCATCATCCTTGGAGGGGTCTTCTTCTTTGGCACTTTTATCATCTACATCAGAAGGAGGAGTTGGTCTTGAAGTTTTTGGTGCTTCATTGTCTGGTTCCTTTTCAGAAAGGTCATAAGCAGCTAGCCATTGTTTCAGAGTTGCTTCTCTCAATGTCTTGTTTCTTGTGATTGATGAATACCCTGGTGGGAAGTATCCACCCCATCCTCCTGATGATGTATCAGAAGATGAGTCATTTGGATCCCAGGAATCGGATGAAATCTCTATGGTTTTTAAGTTGGATGGATCCATTATGCTTATAAGGTTTTATTCTGGTTTGTGATGGTTTTTGTGATAAAACTATGGGTGGTTTTATAGGGAAAATCAAGGTTTAATGTCTTTTAATGCTTGGTTGGTGTATGAGTTAATACTTGCAGGGAAAGAGTTATTAATTGTGTTTTTGGAAAGTTGACCTTCGTCTTTATTTTGGTTAAGTATTTATTAGTAAAAAAAAAAAAAAAAAAAAAAAAAAAAAAAAAAAAAAAAAAAAAAGGAAGGGAGATTTACACTTAAAGGGAGGTAATGTACATTTAAGGGGAGGCAAATGTACAAGTTTTAAATGTTTTTAAATCGGGTAACCTTAAGTGTTAAATCTGGTAGCTCATGTGTCTTGCAAAAATTGGCTGTTGTCTCCTCTTTCTTGTTGTTTCAACTAATTCTTGCAGAAAAGATTGGAATGAGGTGATGCAAAGCCTTGCATTCGCTATAGTCAGTGTGTAAATCCACTCTCTTGGTTAGGTCTGGTAAGTTTATGATTCGGCCTGGTTGACCTTTTAGGTCGGGTAGTGTTAATTTTATGACCGTTAGATCTGGTCAGAGTAAATAAAGATTTTACTAATATATTACCGTTGCACTATTTTCGGTAAAACAAGATATTTATGAAGTATATAAGATTAAAATTTGATATTATTTATCTTCTTTTATTCTTTATTTGCTTCCAAATTTAAAATCATCTTTATTTCTCACGACTCTGTTTCTACGCAAATATTTTTCAAAACCCTACCTCTCTTGTCAACCAGACCTAAATCATTAACTCATCCATGGCTAATCTCAAGTTTGTGGACAAGCATAATCAAGTTGGTTTCTTGAAGAAGCCAGATCAGAGTGCAGGTTTCGAGCAGATTGTGGATTTCCTAAAAGGTTCTTACATTTGTTATTCATTAACTCATAATCCTACTATTTATCAGTCCCTTGTCAAGCAGTTCTGGAGGTCGGTTACCTCTGAGACTCTTGATAATGGGACCCCATGTTTAAGGGCAATCATAGATAAAAATGGTTTTACCATTACTGAAGAATCGATTAGGGACAGTCTCCAATTGGATGATGCTTTAGGAGAATTTGATTTGTCTAGTGAGGATATTTTGGAGGGTTTGAATAGCATTGGGTACCCCACAGATGGAAGTTTTACCTTTTGGAAAAGTCATTTTTCACCTCAGTGGAGGTTTTTAGTACATCATTTACTTCAGAGCTTAAGTCCCAAGAGTGGTGGATGGGATCAATTTGGAAGCAGAATTGCTTCTGCATTGGTCTGTTTATCATTTGGAAGGAAATTTAACTTTTCAAAATTAATTTTTGAAGGAATGGTGAAAAATGCTAAGGACCCAAAAAATTTTATGTATCCAAGATTTTTGAAAATGATCTTGAATTTTGAAACTAAGGATAAAGTGCCTTACATCAGTGTGGCCTTTACTCCCAAACTTTTTGCAAATCTAAAAAGGAGTTTTCAAGGGACAGACAAACCTTTGCTTGCTGCTATGCTTGGTACTAACAATGCAGGTACTTCTGAAGCTGCACAAGTGGACCCTGATGAAGCTCAAGACCAAGCATCATCTAGATCTGCTACACCTAGGTCTTCTCCAATTCCATCACCACAACCAGGTCCCTCACCATCTGTTGAAAGATCATCTACACCTATCCAATAATCTTCACCTCCACAACCAAATGTTCCAAGTCCTGAAAGGGAGGAGGAACATGATCCCATAACTGTGGAAAATCTTCTTATCATTGTTCCTCAACTACAAAAGAAGATTGGTATTTTGGAAAAGTCTAATGAGGCACTCAGAAAAGCTTATGTGACTTTGGTGAAGAAAGTAAAGAAAATGGGAGTAGCAATGAAGAAAAAAGGTGTTTCTTTTGATGATGAGGAAGATGAAGCTGAAAATTCTTCCAAACAGGGGAGGAATTTGGAGCAAGAACAGGAAAATATTCTTCAAACACCAGTTCAAGAACCACTTGTTCAAGATAATGTCACCACAATTAGTCCAGAGACACTGGAAGTTGCAGAGACTTTGGCTCAATCAATGGGCAAAATTAAACAAGATAGGAAGAGAAGAAGGTTAATTTTGTCTGCTGAGGAAAAGGTTGACAAGTTTGGAACTATATCTGATGAAAAGTCTGGTGAAGAAAAGTCTGGTAATGAACTTATTTCTGGTAATGAAGAACAACAATCTGCACTAAGAAAGGGAAAGCAGGTCATGGAGGAAACTTCATTGCCAAAGAAGTCTAAAAGAAAAACAAGAGAAGAACTTGCATCTGAGGCTGAAATTGAGAGGATTAAGGCTCAAGATATTGCTGATGAAGAAAGACAAAAGATGCTAGATGGAGTCTATGCAAGACAATTGGCTGAAGAATCTGATGATTTTACAAAACTGCTCAATGTTGATGATGAAGTGAGAGCAAAGTATGAAGAGCTGCTAACTATTGAAGGTTTAACTGCTGATGAATGAGCCAAACAGTTAGCTGACTTCATTAATGCAAGGGTGTTTGAAAGAATTTTCACAAGTTGTTAAGTGAGACTATTGGAACTTCTCACTTGGTGGAGGTGCTTTGCACTAACACATCAAAAGGTTATCAGTCCACCTTGTCTCATCAACATAAGGACTGGCTAATCCTGAGCAAACGGCTAACAGGTAAAGATTGCTCAAATCCGTTTATGGCTGACAATTTGCCAAAAATTGTATGGTATTCAACTCACCATATCTAAGATAAGTGAAGAGTTGGCTAGCCCACAAGGTTATGGCTTGTGGTAAAGGCTGTGGAAAACCATAAATGGTAATCAATTCACCATGATGAGGTGCTTTTCCATCAAAGAATTGACTAGTCCAGAAGCAAACGGCTTTTGGTAAAGACTTAACAAATCCGTTGATAAGCTGATGATTTGCTTAAAATCATATGGTTATCAGTGTACCATGGTCTTACACACCAAAACATTTGGCTACTCCAGTAGTGATGGCTATTGGTAAAGAGACATCAAATCCATTAAATTTCAATGATTCACCTCTCACAGGAGTTAACACACCTGGAAGTGATGAGAATAGATATGAAACTTAATATGAATTGATGTACATATAGTCAATGTTGCTGCAAAGACCATATCAGAAGAGCTTATCAAGATTCAAGCTGCTAGAAAGGAACAAGACCTAAATACATTTCAAAGTGTTCAAGATTCAATCCTCAGAAGGTTTAATCAGAAGAACTTGAAGTTCATGGAGCATGAAGATCAAGTTAGGGGAGGATTGTTGGGAATTATGATACGTATCAAGAGCAGACAACTTAGGTCTGGTAGTTTATCTAAGTTAGGTCTGTTTGTATTATTAGGTCTGGTAATGTAATGTTAAGTCTGGTAGCATATTTAAGTCTGGTTGACTTATAAAGTTAAGTCTGGTCATGAAGATAGGAAAGTCTGTTAGAGTTATGATAGGAAAAGATACAATGCGTGTATGTATCTTTATAGAAGATTTGTGTATATCTTCTGTGTCGTCTAGGGTTTCCTTGTGTTATAAAAGGATCCCTAAAGATTGTTAGTTCGTGTGTGAGTTGTACGAATTCATTATAGTGAATATCAATATACGAAGTTAGTGATATCCCTGCTTGTGTTCTTAATTGTTCTTGTTAAGATTCCGCATTAACAATAACAATCACTTAGGGTTTCTCACTTAGATTGGTTCGGATTTATCCTAACCATCTACTAGGTATTCAAGACTACTTAGTGATCCATATACAATTTGTGGACCAACAAACAGAGCAAGGAGATGGGCCGAAGTTTTATGAGATTGTGGATTTTCTCAACCACTCTCACATAAGGTATGCTCTAACTGTTTCTCCTACTCTTTATGTCTCACATATCACACAGTTCTGGCAGAATTCATCTATCTTGACAAGTGATGACGGAGACTTAGAAATGCATACTGAAGTAGATGGCGTTAAGTTTGTTGTTACCGAGTCTATACTTAGGAGACATCTTAAATTAAATGACTCAGATGGTATCCACACTATGCTAAATACTGAAATTTGGAAAGAACTTTCTAAAATGGGGTATAATACATCTGAAAATAAATTGACTTTTCAAAAAGGATGTTTTTCATCTCAACGGAGATTTTTGATACATACTCTTTTATGTTGTTTAAGTCCTAAAAAGACTGATTGGGAGCAGTTCAGTAGCAATATTGCTATTGCTCTCATTTGCTTGTCTACAAACAGAGTTTTTAACTTTTCAAAATATATTTTTGAGGGTATGACATCAAATGTTGACAGTAAAACAAAGTTTTTAATGTATCCCAGGTTTGTTCAAACAATTTTAAATAAAAAGACATACCTGCTTACAAAACCAACTGAAACTTTTGCTACGCCTAGCCTACAATCAAAGGTTTTTCAAAATATGGCTATGGCTAGTAGGCTTTTTCAAGGGGAACCAGTTTCATTGTTTCCTCAAATGCTTCAAAATGAGTTGGGTGAAGGTTCAGCAGTTCCAACTGATCCCCATCACACATCCACTCAAGAATTTGAAACAACCCAACCACCACCTATCACTTATAGGAGAAGGTCTAAACCTAGTCTAACTAGGGTTGTGACTAGATCCTTGCCCAAAGATTCACCTCTCCTAGCAGGTAATACAGCTAGAAGTGATGAGGGTAGTTCTTCACAAACTGAATTGATGGAAATATGTACCAAGTTAGTTGACAGAGTAAAAACAGTTGAATGGAGAAGAAAAGACAGAGGAGCTTAAAGAATTCATACTCAAAAAGAATGGAGTTGCAACATGGGAAGATCTGATTCAGAGAATAAGAGAAAGACAGAAGTCAGGATACAAGAAAAAGTTGCCAACAAAGAAGGAATTAGTTGAGTCTATGAAGCATTATTTGAAGAACTCAGCAAATTACTCCATGAATGACTTCAAGGGAAAATCTTATGCCATAATTGAAAAAGAATTCTATGAAACTTATGCTATTCTGAATACTCCAAAAAGAAGTTTCAGAACAAGTAAGAAGAGGGAATAAGAAACTATGGAATCAGAAGTTGCAAAGAAACAAAAGTCTGAGGAAGAAGGGTTAACAAATGAGAAGATTAGAAGTATGATGATGATTGTTCCAGAGTCTTCTTATATTAAACCTTTACAAGTAAAACATCCAATCATTGACTGGGAAGTGTTTACTGATGGAAGAATGAAAGGATGGAAGGTTATCAGACTTAGAGATATTTCTGAAAGATACAAGTTGTTTGAAGATTTACTCAAAGGCTTTGACAGAGAAGATCTAAATCAACTTTGGAGCTTAGTGAAAGAGAAATTCAGAGATAAAGATCCTATTGAAGATAAAGATAAAGAACTATGGGTTCAATTGAAGAGAATTTATGAACCAGATGGTGGAGAGTCAATATGGAGATTTCAAGCACAAGTCAAGGACATCACTTGGAAGTTATTTGGAATGTGTGGAGTACACAGAGTGTCTACCAAGGATGGAATAGAGATCTATATGCTGGTTGAAAAAGATTATCCACTCAGACCAGGTGTTTTGACAATGCTGACATATGCTAAACTAAAAGCTAATGAAGAATCTGAGATGGCTGATATGCTGGTGACAAAGATATTCAACCTTGCACAAGAAGTGAAAGCTAGATCTAAGAGATTTGCTTGATAGGTGTTTGAAAGAATTTTCAGCATTAAGAAGAAGAAGCTTAATTTGAAGAAACTTAGTGATTTGGATAGAAATCATAAGTTTAGGGGAGGATTGTTAGGAAATTAAGCTTTAGCAGTTAAGACTGTTGAAGGTAACAGTTAAGACTATTGAAGATAGAAGTTAAGACTGCTGAAGAGTTTTGAAGACGTGAGCAGTTAGGACTACTGAGTGAAGAAGTTAGTACGGTTTATGTTTGTGATTTATGTAATAGATAATTATGGAAAATATATTGTGTATATCGTATAAGATTAGAATGATAGTTATCTTGTAAAGGAATCCTTGGTCTATAAAAGGATTGCCTAGGTTAACATACAGAGATATAGAAGTACGAATTAATTCATAGAGATTCAAGGTTGTAAACCCTAGTGATAGGAGATCACTCGTATTATTATTCTAATAAAATTGAATCGTTGATGTTTATTATTCTGTGTTCATTGTTTCATTCAAATCATACAAAACACATAAAGTCTTCTAAGTGCTAGCTAGTAAATTCCGCGTGCTAGACTACGTATAATTCTTAGTATCACATCTAACACAAGGAGTGTGTGTAGATCCAGTCAATGAGTGTCTAGGTAGTGATCTCGACTATTATGAACTAGAGGATAATTACATGGAAGCGGGATCTCCTGAGCTCGAATCCGGTTCTAAACCTGTATTTGAAGACGGTTTAGATCTGAATATTGATGAAATGGATGTTGATCGGACTGGTGGCAAATCAGCTTGGCCGAAATGATATGGTTGTACACGAGATGTTAAACGAATGAGCCGAGATGATATGGTTATGCACGAGATGTTAAACGAATGAGTCGAGATGATATGGTTGTACATGAGATGTTTAACGAATGTGTCGAGATGATATGGTTGTACACAAGATATCCCCACCAAAATTTCCCATCGGTATTATCTATCTATTTACTGTGATATTTCCACCAAAATATTGGCGCCAACACATAATACAAATGTAACTATGTAAGCTTTGGTCTTTATCGTTTGGATGTGTGTGTTTTTAGGTTGAATTGAATCATAAAGATGGAATAGATGTGTACAACTTCCTTAACTTGGTTAGAGGAGTATCTGAAGAGGAATCTGATAATGAGTGTCTAGGTGGTGATCTCGACTATTATGAACTAGAGGATAATTACATTGAAGCGGGATCTCCTGAGCTCGAATCCGGTTCTAAACCTATATTTGAAGACGGTTTAGATCTGAATATTGATGAATTGGATGTTGATCGGACTGGTGGCAAATCAACTTGAGAATCGGGTCCTGCTCCCGAAGATGGGGCAAAAAGGAAGCTGGATCAACTGCTTCTTCATGGGGGTAAACCAGTTAAAAAAACTGATGCACCTAGTTGGAGTACAGGTGGAAAACTTCAAGTATATGTACCCATTAATGACGAAACATCTGGTAAATGGGGTGCTGTGGAATCTGATAAACCACAGGGTTCAGATTGGAGTAAAAAAGTTGAAGAAAAAATTGAATCTTACCACTCTCAAAACATTCCCAATGCTTTCCCATCAAAGACTTCCCGCCAAAACTTCCCACCAAACACTTCCCGCCAAAACACTTCCCACCAAAACGTTTGTGTAAATTATCTGCTCTATCCTCACAAACACATTATATACACTCTTATCCTCAAAACCACTCAACCTCACAACCTCTTATCTTCAAACCAATTTCAAAACCTGAGATGCAGCGATATAATCCTTTTATATGTTCTTGTGGAACAGGAAATATAAAACTAAGAAAATCACATAAAAAAAGATACATTTGGATGGGAATATTATGCATGTCCTCTGTTAGGATCTCTGAGAAATAAGGAATTTCTCATTGCTGCCGATAGTGAAGCTGGTTCCTGCCGATAGTTATTCATTGCTGCTGCGGTTGGTTCCTGCCGATAGTTTAAGTTTGTTTCTGCCGATAGTGTTTATTGCTGCGGATATTATTGTTTGTTATCCGTATGCTTAGTAAGGTTGTTAGATTTATTTTTAGAAGAGATCATGTTTATCTCTTCACACATTTTCTTGTAAGACGGGTTAGGGTTAGGGTTTCTTATCATTATAAAAGAAACATCCCATCCATGAGTTCAAGGTACCTTTATCAATTACAATATTCAATAACATAATTCTTAGTTCATAGTCTGATCCATAGAGGATCATTGTCTTTTCTTCTTTAATATTCTTGTTGTTTAGTTTCCGCATAAACACAAGTCTTACACCTAGAGGTTCTCGTTTTACCAAGCTCAATCAAGCTCGAAGTTCTTGATCCTACAAGTGGTATCAGAGCCTGGTGAGGATCTCTGATAAAGAAGAAGAGTTGATTAGATCGACAGAAGCAGATCTTAATTTCTGAGGTAATAGCATTTTTTGGACATAACTGATCGGTTGTTTGTTAGATTTGATTGGACGAATTAATAAACCTCGTACTATACGAATTAATTGGCTGTCGTTGTCTAGTATGAGGGTATTATTGATTAGTCGAATATAAAGAATTCGATATTAATTGCTGATTGGGTGTTTGACGTTTTTGTCGTCTTCGGTTATTGATTTGGTCGATTGGTGTATATTTAATTGTGAGACTCAATCAATTAAATTTGTCGGTGGAATTTTTTCTTTAATTTGGTCTATTATAATTAACGCAAAGACTGACAAGAGCAAAGGTTGTCGGTGGCAAATTTATTAAGCTATTGGCTATTGCTGTCGTTGAATTAAGGGGTTGTGTCAGTCGCTAGACGCACGTGGTAGACAGAAGTAGCAGTTTGTTTGGTCAATTCAATATTAATTGGTTGAAGATTCATTAATCGGTGAATTGAAATAAAAGGGGTTTGTCAAATGTTTAATTAATTCATCGATTGCTGCTGGTTGTTGTGTATTCCTTTTGCTGAGATTGTTTTAGGTACTGTTCGAAGATTATTGGTCTTTTGGGTTTCATCAGTAAGTGGTGGATTAATTTCAATCAGTGGGCATTAGTTGTGGTCTCTGAGTAGTTTTGTTGTTAGTGTCGAAGAAGCCTTTTCAAACCATTCTCTTAAACCATAATAAAATGACTTCATCCGGAACTAATGAATATGAGAAATGGGCTAAGAAGATGGAACAATGGATCTCCAACAGAGATCATAACCTCTGGAATGTTATTCTTAATGGGAACAGTAAGAAGAGGATTGAGAGAGATCAGGAGGGGAAAATAATCATACTTCCACCTGTATCAGCTGAGGAGCAGGTTACTGTGCAAAGGGAGACCAAAGCAAGAACTCTTTTGCTTCAGGCTCTCCCAGCAGACCACATGGGTTATTTTAAACACCTGGATGATGCTAGGGAGATCTGGCGTGCTGTAAAAACCAGATTTTTATGGAATGATGAGTTCAAGAAGTCCATGCTCAAGCAGGAGGTCCAGGAGTTCAAGATATCAATGGCTGGAGACTTTGCTTTGATGGGTTTTCCATCTCAGGTACCAAAGTGTCATTTTGGTTGTCATGATTTATATGCTTTGCTTAAGAAAGATTTTGATGAAATGAAGCCTAAATATAATGAATTGTTTGTTGAAGTCAAAGCGTATAAAAATGCTGTTAATACATTAGAAAAACAAAAATTTTGGTACCAAAATAATCAGTTAGCTTATGAGGAAAAGATAAGGGTTTTAGAGAGGGACTTGAAAAACACCACTAATGAGCTTAAATATTCTGAGTCTCAAAAAGCTAAGGTGGTGTTAGAGAAACAGGATTTGCAGACTAAGCTAGACAATACCTTGGCTAGGTTTGATAAATGGAAAGATTCATCTAAAAACCTAAACAAGTTAGTCGATAGTTCTATGTCTACAAAAACTAAAAGAGGTTTAGGGTATGGTAACCTGATAAGGCCAAATCAATTTTATGACCCTAATGAGTATAATGTTTTTGACCCTGAACCTGTAGACTACCAAATACCTGTTAAGTATGTGAAAGAAGGAGGAATGAATGTTGTTCCTCCACCTATCAGAGGAGTCTTTAAGCCTGTCCCTATCCATTCAGGCCTTGACCTTGACTCAGATGAATCACACATGACCTATGGCAAAAAGTCAAATGACTTGCCTAAACCTGATTACTTTGTCTCTTGTTCTTCCAGTGACAAGTCCTCAGAACCAGATACCAAAGACTTTGTCTCTTGCTCTTTAAGTGACAAGTCCTCTGAGACCAAGACCAATGACTTTGCCTCTTGTGATTCAAATGACAAGTCAACCACACCCAAGTCTGATGACTTCACACCAAAAGTAGCTAGTGTGGAATCCAATTTAAAGACAGCTACTTTTAGTCCTATTAAGAACAATTTTGTTTCTGATTCTGTTTTTGAGAAGTCTATATGTGATATGCAAGGTCATGATAAGAAAAGTCAGGTTAAGAACAAAAAGGTTAAAAGGAAATCATGTTTTGTTTGTGGTAGTTACTCTCATCTTATTAAGGATTGTAATTATTATGAGAGTAAAATGGGTGTGTGTGCTGAACAACGAAAACCTAGATCAGTATGGAGAAATGTTGAGAATATTCCCCCATTTGTCCCTAAGGCAAATGGATTTTCTAGTGGTAAGCCATTTAATGCAGGAAAACCAGTTTCAGCTGGTAAGTCTGTTCCTGCTGTTTGGAAAAAGAATGCTACTGGACCTTACTACAGACCTACAAGTACTTTCTTTCAAAATGATTATAGGTTTGGTTTTTATGATCCAATGTATGTGGGGGGGCAAAGATGGGATCATGATGTTCAGTACACAGGCGGTTGGCCTTGGAGGCACAATGGTCACAATATGAGAATGAGGTCCAAGGAAAATGGTGGATCTCATCATTGCTGGTATTGAGGGGAGGCATAAGCCTAAGGGGAGGCTTATTGTTGTATATTTTGTGCTAACTAACATTTTTTTAGTTTGTTTGTGTTCGCTATCTATAATAATACAGCTGCTGAATTTGTTGCTTCCTATTATTAAGTGAGTTATTATTGCTACTGGTATTGGCTTGTACATCTTGTGAGGTAGCCTTAGCTGTTTGGTTAAATAAATTGAGCGAGTATGATTGGTTTGTGGGAGCTGATGCGCAAAAGTCTGATTGGGTTACTTAATTAAACCTCGTACTAATAATTAATTAAGGCTGGTGGTGACATTTAATGGATAGTACTGGTGAAGGCATGTTATCACTTTAAGCTTTGGTTTCATGGTTTGTCATATAGTGCTTGATATAATAAATCAGTTGTGGGGATTATTAAACGTGTACTGATTGATTGGTCAAACGGATTGTGGAATTAATTTGTGGGTCGATGGTTACAAAGTTTCATTATTTTTGATTCAATGCTGCTGCTATTGACCTACAATTCTTCTTGTCGTTTACATCATATGGGACTGTGAATGATTTGATGGGACGATCTGATTGGCTATCTACTAACCTCATTATTTGTTTGTCCCTTATTGTTATTGATGGGATGAATTAATTGAGGATTATTGATTGGTGGGGAGTGCACAGTTGACTACGGTTTTTGGTCAAAACTTATGGTGTTACTAATTTGATCTGCTGCTTATTGGCTTATTAAATATTTTATGATGCTGCGTACTGTGGTGAATTAATGCCGCATTCATGAGTCGAATATTTTTAGTCAAAGTTGTCAGATCAGTATGTTGAATATCATAAGTGGTGAACGATTGGTTATAATCAATAGTACATCACGTGGGTTCGATCCGACATTGGCTATAATGATATGGAGATTTTGATTGATGATTATTTTATTGTTTGATGGGCTCGAATGGTGGGCTTTGGTTATGGAATTTGATTCTGCTGCTGCATTAATTTTTCTGCTGCTCTCACATGGATTCTGCTGCTAAGCTTGAACAGTTTCTGCTGATAATGGTTCGGTTTCTGCTGGTAGTATTCCAGTTCCTGCTGGTACCACCATTCCTGCTGCTCGGTTCCTGCTGTTCGGATTCTGCTGCTCGTGTTTAAAAAAAAAAAAAAAGTTAAAAAAAATTTTTTATCAAAAAAGTGTTTAAAAAAAAAAAAATAGTTATACATTTTTTATCTTTTTCATTTTCTTTCATTATTTTCTTTTCTATTTATTTTCTTTTCTTTATAGTAAAAAAAAATCGCGCTTGTATACTAACTTTTGTGCAGGTACAGTGTTGGTGTTTGCACCTACACAGCAAATGGTATTCAACTCACCATGTCTCATAGACAAGAAAGAGTTGACTCACCATGAGGGTACGGCTCTGGTGTGATTATCAAATCCGTTGATAGCTGTAATAGCTTGCTCAAAGCTATAGGGTACTTCAACTCACCCATGATTCAGTTCTGAGAGTTGAAAATGGTTCTCAATTCACCATGGATGTAACTCTTTAAGGGATCCAAAGCATTGGCTAGTCCACAAAAGTATGGTTTGTGGTAAAGACACTTGGTATCCATATTTGGTATTCAATTCACCAAGGTTTGCTGTAACCCAAGAATTGACTAGTCCTGAGCAAACGGCTACAGGTAAAGACAAGTGAAATCCGTTTATAGTTGCTGATTTGCTAATAAATCAGATGGTTATCAATGTACCATGGTCTACCACACCTAAACATTGGCTACTCCAGTAGTGATGGCTATTGGTAAAGAGACATCAAATCCATTAATTTTCAATGATTCACCTCTCACAGGTGTTAACACACCTGGATGTGATGAGAATAGTATGAAACTTATGTGATTTGATGTACATATTGTCATAGTAGCAGCCATGCTCAAGTGAATGTCATGGTGACCAGTTTACATATTTTGAAGATGCATTCCTATTGTTGCTGAACTATCGAAATTGCTGCTGGACGTTATAGATGTTGGAATCTTGCAGGTTATAGATGTTGTTGCTGGTTACTAATTATTGCTGCTGCTAAATTGCAATCCTCAAGCCTGAGAAGTTAAAGCTCTATCACGTTGGAATCTTACAGGTTAACCTAGTCAACCTCAAGATTAGGGGAGGATTGTTAGGATCTCTGAGAAATAAGGAATTTCTCATTGCTGCCGATAGTGAAGCTGGTTCCTGCCGATAGTTATTCATTGCTGCTGCGGTTGGTTCCTGCCGATAGTTTAAGTTTGTTTCTGCCGATAGTGTTTATTGCTGCGGATATTATTGTTTGTTATCCGTATGCTTAGTAAGGTTGTTAGATTTATTTTTAGAAGAGATCATGTTTATCTCTTCACACGTTTTCTTGTAAGACGGGTTAGGGTTAGGGTTTCTTATCATTATAAAAGAAACATCCCGTCCATGAGTTCAAGGTACCTTTATCAATTACAATATTCAATAACATAATTCTTAGTTCATAGTCTGATCCATAGAGGATCATTGTCTTTTCTTCTTTAATATTCTTGTTGTTTGGTTTCCGCATAAACACAAGTCTTACACCTAGAGGTTCTCGTTTTACCAAGCTCAATCAAGCTCGAAGTTCTCGATCCTACATCCTCTTTCGAAGGTGAACAATCATACATTTCTTATTTATGTAAATATACAAACAATCATAACATTTCCTTATTTATGTAACAGCCAAGAGAAAAAGATCATGGATGTGGATATTTTATGTGGAAGAGTAAATTTGATGACCGGTTACGAGTAATCTCTTCTGCTTCAACATCTCAAGGTGATCGATCTGCACCAATAGAGTGCTCAAACTGTAATGCCAAAGATCTTAGGATAAACATGCTGGAATCACAAAAACAGGTGTTAGAGACAAGAGTAAGGATGCTGGAGGCAAGACTTGAAATGGCAACGAATCCCGACGACCATGACTACGCATGTCAGTCGGCTGCAATACTCCGTGAGCTATTAGGTGACATGGACAATCTTCATATGTAGTGTTGTTGTTGTTGTTGTTTGTGTTATTGTTGTTGTTTAATAAAATGTTGTGTTATTGTAATGATGAAAAGAATGTTGTCGTTTGGGCTCCATTGCAAATTGTCCATGTTTGGATTTTGGAGAGGTTTTGTAAGATTAGTCCTAATTGTGGAGAAAGTTGCAATCCGTATGGTAATGTTTATCAAGAAAAGGGAAGGTTGGTTGATGTTGTTGGTGAGTGTTTAGATGAAGAGTTGGAGTCATGGGTTCGATGTATAAGAGTTTCCGAGTTAGTTGGGCTAAATGGAAAATGTATTGAACAGTATTTACCTCATAGAGTGCACAAGGATTTCTGAACTATTAGTTAATGAAGATGCCTGCTGATTTTGTCCTCCAGGTCTCATAAAAAGTAAGTTCTTCTTGGTTTTCTTTTGACCTAGATCTGCATTAGTCAATGAAGATGTCTTTCTAATGTGTTCTAATGTGATATTGTACGTACGTTATCAACTATGTTTTGTTGATCAGGTTCAACCAAATTATGGTGTCCAATCACCCCTTTAAACAACAGGGTATTTCAAATATACAATTTTCCAACACTAAATTACATATATGCATAAAGAATGGAACTGAAGGAACAATATCACAATTAACAAACACGAAGGCAAACCTTTTATTTAAAACACGCAAGAGTTCTCAACCACATACATTTCATACAGACTCAAACGAAACAACTCGATAAGCAAACGACACAACTCGACAAGCAAACGAAACAACTCAAAAGAAACAACTCGACAAGCAAACGAAACACACGACATAGACCATAACAAACATCGCCCATTCATTTTTTTTTTGCTGCTACTTCCCACTTTTCTAAAACATGCACCATCTTTTCCCTTCTTTGCTTTCCTTTGCTTGATGAAATGTTCAAACATAGCTTCAAGATCTGTTATCCTATTTCCCAGATCATCAATTTTGGTTTCCAACGTGCTTTCTCCTCCAACATCATCAGCTTGAGCCTCCAACATCTCTCTGTAGTACGGCTTTTTCCTCAACCATTCTAGAATCTGGTCTCTCATCCACGGGCTAATGTTCTTATAAGAACCATATTCATCATAAATTTCGTAGCCATATGTATTAAGAACTTCATTAAAGAGAATTGACGATAAAACCTTTGACCACTCCTCTTCCGGCGTGTAACCAGCCATTGTTATGTGTGTTTTGTGAGAATTGACGATTGGGTTATGTGCGTTTTGACGAGTTGAGGATGATTCGTTATATATAAGTAAAAAATTGGCGGGACAAAGGTAAAATGAGGCAGGAAAAAATCCTGGCGACATGTCGTCGGTACAAAACAGGCGGGAAAAAATCCCGCACAATTATTCGCTATTATTCACAAGCGGGGCAAGCCAAAAATTGGTGTCGGGACAATAACACTAATGACAAAATAAATGCTAATCAAACGCAAATCAAAAGCTAATTACAATAATTTTTTTAGCTTATATGTTACCGAAGACATGTCGTCGATAACATCTTGGCGTGGCAAATTCCCGCCCAATTTTTCACTATTATTGGAGAAGTCAAATTTGACCAATATGGTCCCGACGACACGTCGTCGGTATTTTAACATCTTAAAAATTCAACACACTCTTGGCTCGGTCAAGCATTTTTTTATCGTTTATTGTAAAATGCTGACGACAATTGTCGTCGGTATTTTTCTCGTCACCCGTTCTCCTGATTCTTGTAGTGAGCGCGTATGTGTCGTGGCCAACACAGTACACACGTACAATGGCTGGATTTATCCTCCATTATTTTCTAACGTTTGTGCCTTTATTGATGAAAAAATAACGTTACTCTTTCAAATTGTTTTAGGCTGATTCATTCAGCATGCTATATACCGACAACTAGTGTGTTAGATTTCACCATTGCCTAAAAATCTAACATTGATTCTACATCTTCATACTAGGACTAAAATAGTAATCAAAATTGGTCACATACATGAACATGCTTTATTAAGCATCTAATGAATTGGTATTGTACTTGTTAGAGTTTATGGATTTTTATTAATATATGTATGACAGGTTTTGAACCCGAGACTTTGTGATTGCACACAATACGTAAGAGTTTCAATGGTTTGGATAATTAAATATATTTTTATATTTTATTTATTCATTTCACAAACTAATAACTTAACGGTAGTTAGTACTTAACGAAGTTAGAGATAAAGGTCGTTAAAGGACTAATTATGCAAAAGGAGGTTAGAAGGATCTAGAAACCCTTGCTTGGGCCTAGAGTCGGCCGATCCAACCTTAGGGTTGAGGAAGTCGGTTGGGAGTCTTGGAGGAGAAGAAAATGGAGTCTATAAATACAACCCCATTGTATTTGTTAATCCCTAATCCCTAATTCTCAAGCAAACCAATTTCTCTTCTTCTTCCTCTAGTTCTAGCCGATCGGTTCTATCCCTAACTCCTAGGGTTTAGTTGATTTTGCTTAAACACAAGTGTTGGTTTTGTTTATGATATTAGAACCTAGCTTTTCCCATTGGAACGCTAGTATTACGCGTGTACAAGAACGAAGTACAAGCTTACTTTAGCTTGTTGTGACTTTCCCTATTCGACTATACACCAGTCGATCCATCCTTAAACCCTAATTAGGGTTTGTATTGTTCTTGGTGATCACGTGATTCCTTGTTCTTGCTAGGAATCAAATGGTACGCGTCTATTTTGTTTTTAGTTAATTATTACATGTTATTGTAGATCCTAATTCCGTTGTGCTACATGCTTTGATGTTATTTGTTTATGGTTCATTAGTTTAGAGTTTATGATTCTAATATTCCAACAGTGGCATCATGAGCCCGTTTTTAACATGTAATTAATTACTAAAAACCTTAAAATTGGATCTTGTTTGAATAGATACATGCAATCATGATTGTTCTAGGGTTTTATTTTTTCAAACCCTAATTTTTTTATTTTTGGGTCGATACCCATTAAATATTTTTTAGGGTTTTAGTTTTTGATAAAACTTGTAGAAACCCTAGGATTGCATGCAATTTTAAGTGTTTAATTAATGAGTACCTTTTTGATGTCATTAATTAGATTGCGTACGATATTGGCTTGTAAATATGTGATACATGATTTAAAGTGTAATATGGGATTCATGACAAAATCTTGCATGTTTTGTCATGGAATGTTATGTGTTTAATTTGCTACATGTTTTTAAAGATAAATCTAAAATTAGGGAAGACCCTAATTAATATATTAATTAATTGGTTATGTGCAATGTGGTATCTAATTAATCAAAACTTACGCGGCCAAGTTATTTGGCGTCTGTGGTCCGTTGGGCACAATGAGCTCGAAAACCAATGGGAGTTTTATTAATTACATACATTATAAATTCACATAGAAAATTAATAGGATTTATCAAAAGGTTTGAATGTGGCTATATGATATTGTTAATGATCATATATGTGTTATTGAGTGTTTATTTATTTTTTCAATTACTTGTTCTTTGTGTTTAATTATGATGGATTGTAACATCAAAGAGGGTAATTTTTTGAATAAAAAATAAATGAACCTAATAACTATGAAACCTTTGTAGTAAACTATTTAATTGCCAAGTCTTATGTGCCGACAGTGGTTCACTTCGCACAGTAATTTGCTCCCAGGCGAGACTAGCAATTAATAATTTACTAAATAAATTTTTTAAGATTTAAATCTTAAAGTTTTAATTGATTTATGCGACTGTACAAAAGTGGTCGAAGCGGCGGACCTATTATTGACAAACTATAAAGTGGGTATAAGGAGGCTTGACATTAAATTGTCATCCGAAAGGGGGCGCGTTTTTAATTAGCTTCGGCGGACGTTTGCCCCTCCGCTCGCCTGTGCGTCAATATTAGACTTACCAAGTACACCATGAAAAAGTACGAAGCATCTTAAGGCAATGTTGTAAGTTACTCAACGCCATCAATTAAATTTTATTGATTTAAGCTGCGAATGAGTAAACAGTTTTTGTAGAAAACATATGATACAAAGATGAATGCATGACATCTTTGTACATATTTTTGATTACACGTCAAAATTTTAATACCCTTAAATTTAAGTGATATGCCAACCAATTAATACGGAAACACCTAAGATGACATTCTATCATTGCTAGCAGCCTCAGCTGATGTAATGATTCAAAGAATGGTAATCAAAAGGGGTAAATTGAGCATTTTCATTGCTAGCAGCCTCAGCTGATGTGATGAAACGGCGTCAATTTACATGTTTCTAAATTGGTTAACTTAATTGAGCACTTTCATTACTAGCAGCCTCAGCTGATGTAATGAAACGGCGTCAAGGCATAAAGATTTGGGGATGAAACATGCTTACATTTGCAACTGATGTTGGCAAAATAATGTAAGTCCCATGATTCTAGGAATTGCAATTGTATATTGGCAATTGGGATTGACCCGTACCTTATTGAGTACTTTCATTACTAGCAGCCTCAGCTGATGTAATGAAACGACTTCAATTTGGATCCTAGTTTTCAAATAAAAATTAAATGGTTATTTTACCATGGGTGTTTAATTTTCTTGAAAAGTTTAATTATCGAAAGTACTAACTTTTGAACTTTTTTTTGTAGAAATGGCCCAACCCGAAAACATGACAAACATAACCTCTGCTTTCAAAATGATGATTGAAAAAGAGAAATTGACTGGGACTAAAAATTTCAACGATTGGTACCGTAATCTAAGGATTGTTCTTAGAATGGCCAAACGTTTTGAATATCTTAGTGAGCCACTTCCCGTTGCTCCTCCTACTAACTCTCCTAATGCAATACTTAGAGAGTATAATGAAGCTTATGACAAGCACAATGATGTGGCTTGTCTCATGCTATCGTGGATGGATACTCAGCTGGTAAAACAGTTTGAGAATTATGGTCTGATGGCTATGATTGAGGAACTCAAACGTATGTTTGAGAAACCTCTAATGGCTGAGTTATATGACTTGCTAGATTCTATAGCCAAGTGCAAGCAGGAAGCAACCAAACCCGTGAGTGCTCATATATTGGAGATGAAAGGCTATCTTGACCAATTGGATGCACTCGGATGCGGGTATGTGGAAGATGTTAAAGTTGGCCTCATCAATAGATCCCTCAATGAGGAATTGTATGGTGAGTTTGTGCGCAACTTCAACATGCATTGCAAGGGGAAGACATTTACAGATTTGCATGCAATGCTCATAGACTATGAGAAAGGACTCACTAAGAAAGCACCTACACCTGCTGTGATGGCAATTAGAGGTGGTAAGGTCACTAAGCCCGGTAAACCGCACCATGTGAACAAGAAGGGCAAAGGGAAAGCTGACAAAGGAAAACAGGTCGTGATCCATCAGCAGAAGCCCAAGAAGCAGAATCCTCCTCCCAAGAAGGATTATCCCAAGAAGGATACGGCTGCTTGTCACCACTGTAACACTCCTGGACACTGGAAGAGGGACTGTCCATTGTTACTTGAGGAGTGTCGCAAGAATAAAAATGCCAAGGGCGCGAGCACTTCAGGTATTTTTATGGTTGAATTATTTTCCTTTCCTCGTAAGAAAAATGCCTGGATATATGATACAGGATGTGGTACTCACATTTTTAATACATCGCAGGGGCTTAGAGGAGCTAAGAAGCTGAACTATAGGGAATGCTACTTGTATGTCGGCAACGGTATACGTGCAGCAGTGGAAGCCATAGGGACTTTTGACTTACTTTTACCTTCGGGTTTAATTTTAGTATTGAACAATTGTCATTACGCACCGTCTATTGTTAGAGGTGTTGTTTCAGTTTCTTTATTGTTGGATAATGGTTTTGAGCATACTTTTAATAATAATGGAATTTCTGTTTCTTTAAATTCTGTTTTTTATTTTTATGCAATTCCATTAAATGGTGTGTTTGAAATTGATATGGAAAATCATGCATCCAACGGAAATAATTCTGTGTATAGCATTGGCAATAAGAGAATCAAGTCGAACTTGGATTCATCTTATTTATGGCACTTTCGTCTTGCTCATATAGGCAAGAAACGCATGGAAAGGCTGCAACATGATGGGCTTTTGAAAGATATCGATGATGATTCATTCGATAAATGCGAATCTTGCATATCTGGGAAGATGACAAAGAAACCTTTCCATAGCAATATGGAAAAGGCTTCGGATCTACTTGGATTAATACACACGGATGTGTGTGGTCCACTTAGACATGTGTCTAAACGCGGTGCTACCTACTTCCTAACCTTCACGGATGACTATAGTCGTTATGGTTGTGTTTATTTACTTAAACACAAACATGAAGTCTTTGAGACATTCAAGGTTTTTAAGAATGAAGTAGAATTACAACTCGGTAAGAAGATTAAGGCTCTTCGATCCGATCGTGGTGGTGAATATTTAAGCCAAGAGTTTAAAGATTATCTAGCTGAGTGTGGCATTGTCCAGCAACTTACTTCTCCTTATACTCCACAACAAAATGGTGTATCTGAAAGGAGAAATCGTACATTGCTTGATATGGTACGATCTATGTTTAATCTAACAACTCTTCCCTTATCCTTTTAGGACTATGCTCTTGAAAGTGCTGTTCGCATATTAAATATGGTTCCAACTAAGAAGGTTGATAAGACTCCATATGAAGTATGGACTGGAAAAGCTCCCAACTTGTCTTACTTAAAGGTCTGGGGTTGTGAGGCGTTTGTTAAACGTGACTCAGCTGATAAACTAAAACAAAGATCGGTTAAGTGTATCTTCGTAGGATACCCTAAGGAAACAAGGGGTTACTACTTTTACTTCCCACCAGAAAATAAAGTCATTGTGGCTAGGTATGGCGAATTTCTTGAGGATAGTTTGATATCTCAAGAATTCAGTGGGACGGTTTATGATCTTGAAAATGATCAAGAAGATACGTCACCTTCTGAAGGCACTAACACACTTCCTGTGGAACCTGAAAGTTTAGGTCCTCCACCTGAAGTTGAAGTGGTACCCATCCGTAGATCTTCAAGATCAACAAAAGCTCCTGAACGTCTATGTTTAAACGTAGAGTGTGAGGAAACTATACTAGGAGATCTTGATGAGCTAACTAGTTATAGTGCTGCCATTAGTAGTCCTGATAAGGATAAATGGCAGGTTGCTATGGATGGGGAAATGCAATCCATGAAAGACAACAAAGTCTGGATTGAAGTAGACCTTCCTCCCAATGCTAAGGTAGTTGGGAGTAAGTGGCTCTTCAAAAAGAAGACGGACATGGATGGCAATGTACACACCTACAAAGCTCGTTTGGTGGCTAAAGGCTTTACCCAAACATATGGTGTCGACTCTGAGGAGACCTTTTCTCCTGTAGCCGATATTAGAGCTATTAGAATTCTTATAGCCATAGCTGCTTACTATGACTATGAGATATGGCAGATGGATGTCAAAACCGCCTTTCTGAATGGTCGCCTAGATGAAGACATCTACATGGCGCAACCTAAGGGGTTTGTGAATCCACAATTTCCTTAGCGTGTATGCAAGCTTCAAAGATCCATTTATGGATTGAAGCAAGCATCAAGGCAATGGAATAAGAAATTTGATGAGGAAATCAAGAAGTTTGTATTTACTCAAATTTTCGATGAGCCGTTTGTATACCACAAAGTTAGTGGGAGTAACACTACTTTTCTTATCCTATATGTCGATGACATATTAATCATGGGAAATCATATACCAAGTCTTAATGAAGTTAAGTCTTATTTAAGTACATGTTTTTCTATGAAGGATTTAGGAGAAGCAGCTTACATCCTTGGAATCAAGATCTATAGAGACAGATCTAAGCGGTTAATTGGATTAAGCCAAAATGCTTACATGGATAAAATATTGAAAAGATTCAATATGCAAAATTCCAAGAATGGATATTTGCCTATGCAAGTGGATCATGGCTTAAGTAGCGAAATGTGTGCATCTACACCTGAAGAGGTGGAATACATGAATAAAGTTCCATATGCTTCAGCAGTAGGATCTATCATGTATGCGGTTAGATTCAAAAGGCCAGATGTGGCGTTCGCGCAAAATTTAACCAGTCGTTACCAGCAGAATCCAGGGAAAGATCACTGGCATGCTGTTAAGAACATTCTTAAGTATTTAAGGAATACTAAAGATATGTTTCTTGTGTTCGGGGGAAATCCAGACGCAGAACTGAATGTTATAGGTTTCTGCGATGCGTCCTTTCAAACTGATAAAGATGATACGAAGTCTCAGACGGGTTACGTTTTTGTCATCAATGGAGGAGTTGTAGACTGGAAGAGCAAAAAGCAGAGTACAACGGCCATGTCTGCTACAGAAGCTGAGTATATTGCTGCATCGGAAGCTGTAATGGAAGCTGTTTGGATAAGGAAATTCATTTCGGATCTTGGAGTGATGCCATCAATAGAATTACCTATAAATGTGTATTGTGACAACTCTGCTGCAATCACATTCGTCAATGAACCTGGAGTTATGAAGGGTGCCAGACACTTTCGTAGAAAGTATCACTATGTTCGAGAACAAGTCGAACAAGGAGAAATCAATGTACTCAAACTTCACACAGATAACAATCTGGCTGATCCTTTTACGAAGGCATTACCTAAGGAAACGTTTACTCGACATGCTCAGGGTATTGGTCTTCGTTTAGCCAGTAGTTTCATGTAAATCTGTTGGATTAGATTTTCGATAAGGGATGTATAAACAATATTATTTTAATAAAATAAAGTGCGGATAACGTTTATTATTATTTGTTAATATTGTATCCTATATTTGCATGTTTAAATCCGTGAATAAATTAATTTATTCTAAATTGTCCGTTGTCAATTAATGATGTGGGAATATCATTAAATAAAGACAAATGTGAGGATTGGTAGAATGTACTGTAAGGTTGAGATACCATTATCACATGATATTCAATATTGGATAAATTGAATATAAGACTTATCCCAACTACATGATTATACTTTATGGATAGTCGTCATTAAGTAAATCATGAATATTTATCCTCAGACTTGAGATACCAGGTGACTGCCGAGGGTGTAGCTCATTTTCTGTATGGTAGTCTAACGCTATCCGTAAAAGGTGGTTATAAGGGCTATTTTTAGAGGTGATGTGAAATCTAAGGGTTACGCTCGTAGTCAATAAAGGATTTGTTCCTTCAACTTTGTGTTGAAGTTTAATACTGCTTGGCCACTTGTAGGGTTGACAAGATGTTTGCGTGCGCACGCCCAAAGTCTATCTGGAATACGTTCAGATGATTTGGTAATCTTAATCAATTATGTATAAACGAGAAACTAAGTGTTAATTATGGAATGACCGAGATCCATATCCATATTAATGCGGTATTAGAAACAAAAGGATAAGTATGATGATAAAATCATCACGTGGTTTTTTCCAGGAAAACCATACTCGGATCAAGCTGGGGGCATTGGGAAGGTTAAGCTAGACTGACCCATGTCATTACTATATTAATGAATATCCAAGTGGGAGCTGTTAAAGTTTATAGATTTTTATTAATATATGTATGACCGGTTTCGAACCCGAGACTTCGGGATTGCACACAATACGTAAGAGTTTCAATGGTTTGAATAATTAAATATATTTTTATATTTTATTTATTCATTTCACAAACTAATAACTTAACGGCAGTTAGTACTTAACGAAGTTAGAGATAACGGTCGTTAAAGGACTAATTATGCAAAAGGAGGTTAGAAGGATCTAGAAACCCTTGCTTGGGCCTAGAGTCGGCCGATCCAACCTTAGGGTTGAGGAAGTCGGTTGGGAGTCTTGGAGGAGAAGAAAAGGGAGTCTATAAATGCAACCCCATTGTATTTGTTAATCCCTAATCCCTAATTCTCAAGCAAACCAATTTCTCTTCTTCTTCCTCTAGTTCTAGCCGATCGGTTCTATCCCTAACTCCTAGGGTACTTAAGTCGATTTTGCTTAAACACAAGTTTTGGTTTTGTTTGTGATATTAGAACCTAGCTTTTCCCATTGGAACGCTAGTATTACGTGTGTACAAGAACGAAGTACAAGCTTACTTTAGCTTGTTGTGACTTGCCCTATTCGACTATACACAAGTCGATCCATCCTTAAACCCTAATTAGGGTTTGTATTGTTCTTGGTGATCACGTGATTCCTTGTTCTTGCTAGGAATCAAAGGGTACGCGTCTATTTAATTTTTAGTTAATTATTACATGTTATTGTAGATCCTAATTCCGCTGTGCTACATGCTTTGATGTTATTTGTTTATGGTTCATTAGTTTATAGTTTATGATTCTAATATTCCAACAGTACTATTGTCCAATATTGGTTTTGTAAATAACTCGTGTGCGCGACTATCACTTAGTTTTAGGCATAGGGAATAAAAACATTGTCCCTGTCTTTGGATATTCATAGGAGTAAACAATTACGTCCATTATGGCCACTGATTGGATCATATATCCAATTTAGCTCTTGTGATTTCTCAACGTAATTTTATTCTCTAGCTCCTAGCTAATTTTGAATAAATTTTTCGCCATGAAAAAAAATAAACTATTGGTTTTTCTTGTATCAAAATCATGATAAATGAAAAAAAATATGTACCTTTGAGCAATGAGCGAAAGTGAATGATCAGAGCAATGCCTAATCCTAATCTCCTTAAGACCTCCATTACTCAATTCTACGACATCTCGGATCATGCTATCGATTTTTATTTCAAATTCATGAGTCCACCAGCTTTCCAATTCAGAGGGACGAATCCACCAGCGTTTTGGTTTATCGAACTGATCGACAATGAAATATGATTCGAGATCAAAAACAGTGTAAAGCTCAGGATCCTTGGTTGCATGAAGCCATGATTTGCAAACAAACATTGTGCTTAGCCATCGATCCTTGAGGGTGAGTCGAGTGAAGATGTTAACAATACAATCGTAAGGAAGATCGGCATATAGTGGCTCGACGGATTTCTTTATTCCATGGTGGTACATCGTTGTGGTTAAACCCTTAGAACTATCGTTGAGTTTACCTTATAATTAATAGAAAAAAATAATAATAATAATAATAATAATAATAATAATAATAAAAAAAAAAAAAAAAAATCGATTTGTAACTTTATTTGTAACAATATATATGTTTATCTACTTTTAATATAATTTGTCACAATTATAAATTCTATTTTCTAAAATAATCTAAACTAAAAATGGCAATTAAATAGTTTTTAAGTATCAACGAAGTACTTTCTGCAGAACTCGTCTATTAACAAAAGTTACAGAACTCATATGCACCGTTAAATTGTTTGACAATTACAATAATAAATAGCGTCATTAACGTAATTGATTAAAGGATTAGACCAGTATTTGTAAAGATGAAAGGTTATTATTATAGGTCCTGACCTCAAAAAAAGTGATAATAAATAAACTCACTAACATGGTTTATTGTCATCCAATGGTTCAAAAAGAACCCACAAGCACAAAAGTCGGATTTTTTGTTTGGGGTGAATCAACATGATCGATGTTAAGCTACTAACATTATATGCTTTTCTTCAAGAATCCTTGATCGATCCATCATCTCTCAGTTAACATCTTTTCTAGGATTTAAAATTTGTATTTTTATGACTAAAGATGTCATTTATTTCAAAGTTGATTCACATTTGTGGTATATTGCCAAATCTAGGACTTATTTTTAATACCAAGAATAAAGCAGCAAACAAGGCAAACTTTTACAAAAAAACTCGAGCTCGAACTTGAGCTTGACTCGATCGAGTCGAGCTTTTATCGAGCTCATGCCCGAGCCCAATAAACTAGCTCAAAACACATAACGAGTTGAGCTCGAGCTTTCAATAGCTCAAGCTCGAGCTTTTATAGAGCTTTTCGAGCCTTTATGTACATAAATACTTTTATTATACATATTTATATAAACAACGTTAATGCTAATGTGAATATTGGTATAATAATTAAATATGTATCATAGAAGGACTTTTAAACCCTAACGATCCTGAACATTTTGTATAAGTTCTTTGTTCTTGAGTTTATTCCGCATTTTTTGACGTTATTGATGAGTTTGTCTATCAGATACAATATTTATGTATAAATTTGAGCTTTTGGAGCCGAGCCGCTCGAACCTTGTTTGAATATTACTCGAGTCGAACTCAATCTTGAATGATTAAAGCTCGTCGAGCTATCAAGCCGAGCTGGAACTTACCTTATGATTTTCGAGCCGAGCTCAAGCCCTGTCAAGCTCGATCTCGGCTTGGCTTGTGACAACCCTAACCAAGAATACCCTTTTGACACTTTCTGCCACCATCTGCCATCAATCTGCACACTTTTCATTTTCAAATCTATATATTTTCAATCGTATTCCTCTATTTGTGTTTGCTGAAAGGATTTGTGTGCAAAGTAAAACATCTTTCACAATTATTACTCATAGAAATGCTGATGGGCCACACTGGTGGAATATAAACAGAACAATCAAGTTGGTAATGAGAAAAGAGATAAAATAGAAATGGAAATTATATGAAATGAGCATATAAAAATATTTTTATAGAGTGGTAAAATGGTAATTATCCAACACATATATATTTATCTTGGTACTTAATTAATATAACTTGAATTTTACTTGATATCAAAGATAGGTTCATTTAGTCATAAAAAAAAATATGGACCACTTTTAATTGTTTTGTTAATTGATGCATTAGTATTTAGATTTTGTTTTGGGCTTTTGTGTTAGCTCTTGGGCATCTCTAGTAATTTGTTTGGTGGAATAGTTTTTGGGCTTTTGAGGAAGTAGTGTTTACTGTTTTTTGTTACTAAATTTTTTTTAGTAACTAATGTCGATTCTCAAATCCTTTTCTCCACAAACTCGACTGAAGCTCGAATGTTTTCATGTTTTTTTTGTTTGCAATTTCAGTCGACTAAAGCTCGACTGTCTCCACGTTTTTTCTTTGTTTGCAACTTCAGTCAACTAAAGCTCGACTACTTTTCCCTAAACTTCGACAACTATAAGTCGAACTATTCCTCACCCCTCACCTAAACATCTTAACAAACTTTCGTTCATAATGACGAAAGATACTCCTCCTCCCCCTACCCTATGACACATCTGTTAATACAAATATCGTCTAAAAACATTATTTATATTTTACGATCTTTGCTAATTTTGTTAACGACAATTATAAACTTTATTTTAGCAAAACATAAATATGGTTAAGTCTTTTACTTATAAAGTCACAATTCTTTCATAAACACAATCTAAACATCACTTAGCTAATATATAAATTTTACAAAATATACTTTCATAAACTAGTATAATCTAAAAATGGAAATGTATGATTACATCATGGCATCCATCATCTTTGAGATCTTTGGAAAATTTTGAAGATCTTTGGAAGATATTGAAATCTTTGAAAGATATGTTTGAATATCTTGTTTAGATTGCTACTCAAAGAATCAAGGAAATATATAGCAAATATTTTGTTTAGATTTGACAAAGATTTTGGAGAATTTATTTCAGCAGGTGGCGGAACCAAATGCATACACGGACGGAACCCAACATTTGGTTCCGTCCCATCCGTGGGTTGCTCAGGTAGTTTTGCCTATAAATAGCAAGCCACACATTGATGTTTTCTCATCACTTACAAGCATAAACAACATCATATATCCTCTCATCTTGCCTTATATCTAACTCATTCATATTTCATTTTAGTGAGCTTCTTTGTAGCAAGAAGATCAAAGCATTACAAGCTTCAACAAAACGTTGCAAGGCTTGTTAGTTTGTCATTGTGTGAATTGTTGTTATTCATACATCATTGTTTGTACCAAACAATCAGAAACCTTCTGTAGTGATCGGTTAGTATTTTAGTCCTCAAAATACATAGTATGACGGGATTGATTGTACCCTTGTAAAAGAACTCGACATTTAGCTTTGTGTCGGAAATCTTGTGTAAGCGACGTGTAAAGTTTTCTCCGCCGGATAAAGGAGCTTGTTGATTAGTGAAGGATACTCTCGAGTTGGATACTCGGGGAGTGGAGTAGGGCAAGGAAAAAGAGTCCTTGTAGACCGAACCACTATAAACCCTCGTGTTGTGGTTTGATTGTTTCTTTCATTACTTGCACTTTATTTATCGTTTATTATTTACATTAGTTGAATTCACATAAAGTTTTCACAGTAAATTAAAATTAAAAACGGTAAAACTATTCAACCCCCTTCTAGTTTTCCACAATTGGCATCAGAGCTACGTTACTCAAGATTTTTAAAATTTATTGTATTTTAAAACTTGAAACGATTCATGGATTTTGAAAACTTTAAATAAGGGCAATCTATGCAAAGACCACCACTTTTTAAACCAAATGGATTTATTTATTGGAAAAGCCGTTTTGAAACATATGTGAAATCAAAAGATATAGATCTATGGTACATAATTATAGAAGGTGATCACGAACCTATTATAAAAGATATTGCAAATGGTTGGGATGAGGATACTTCACTTACTCGTCATAGTGATGAGCAAAAGAAGTTAATTTCAATGGAAAATAATGAAGCAAAAATGATGCTTTACAATGCTCCAACCAAAAAGGAATTTGAAATAGTTTTTATGTACAAAACCGCTAAAGAAATTTGGCAATCTTTAATAATCACTCATCAAGGAAATTTACAAGTCAAGAATAACAAAATTGATCTTCCTGTTCAACGATATGAATAATTTAGTATTCCTGAAGATGAAGTCATTGATGGTGCATTTGCTCGTTTTTATACTATTATTACTTCTCTCAAAGTACTTGATGAATCCTTTTCTAGTAAGAACTTTGTCAGGAAATTTCTTAGAGCACTTTATCCAAAATGGAGAGGAAAAGTGACGGCCATTGAAGAATCTAAAGATCTCTCAAAGTTGGCACTTGACGAGCTAATTGAAAACCTCAAAGTTCATGAAATGGTTATGGTAAATGATTCCGAGATTGTCAAAGGCAAAAAGGAAAAGATCAAATCCATTGCACTAAAAGCAAGAACGGAGTCAAGTGATGATGAGGAATCTAGCTCGGGTAGTGAAGATGAAGAATATGCCATGGCCGTAAGAGATTTCAAAAAGTTCTTCCGAAGATGAGGAAAGTTTGTAAGACATCCTAGATGTAACACCCCCGTTTTCGATATACGCAGCGGAATAAACGTTGGGGTGTTACTTCAAGTATCGTAGTAATGATAATAGAAAACGACTCGAAAAGAGACGTTTTAAATAAAATTGTTATCATTCATTATTTAAATCAGAATACATAATATAGGTCCCAGCGGGAAGTTTGGAAATACGTTATAAAAGTTACATTATTCATTTGAATGATAACAAAATGGACACTCTTTTTATATGAAGAAAGTCCACAGCCACTCCGTGCCAAATAGTACTTCTAGTTACCTGAGATAAAACATGCTAAAAAGTCAACACAAAGGTTGAGTGAATCCATAGCGTTTAAAGTTATAATCAGTTTGAACACAAACTAAATAAAAAGAATTCAGTTATATCACAGTTCGGTATATTGCACTAAACCTCATGACACGCAATGCGTTGACAGTTTCCAGTCTCACTAACATAATAAAAATGAAAGTGGTTTGCCCCCAAGTGAGAGTTTGCCAAAAACTCCTCATAGATTTCAAATATAATGCATTTGCATAACCGACTACGTACCCCTAAGGATATCCATCCGGTTAGTACAAATGGGTCGTCAGGCCAATAGATCTATTCACTATATTCGTGCTCACCCAGCAGGTGACTAATGGTGCATGATATGAAGGACTTTTTAAAATAAATATAAATAGGCAACAGTTAACTTAATGCAATAACAATCAGGAAAATACTTTTGTTCGGTTTAGTAGCATGTATCTCCCCACAAGTTTGGAAAAACGTAAAAAAAAGTGGGACTACGAACTCACCTTGACAGTCTGGATGGAAAACAAGTTAAATAGAGTTGATAAACGTCTCCGGCATGCAACCTGGGTTGGTATGTCAAGTTTCAGTAATCGTTTCCGAATATATATAAGTTTTAATGTTCGCTTCGTAACGGTTTGGTAGTTGATTAAATGTTATATTGAGACAACATGAAGTCTCTTCAAAAGTTATAAGATTTATCTTATTTCTTATTTTTATGTTTTCGTTCCGTTTGTTCGTTAAATATATATCTCGTTCGTTAGTTATCGAAATAAACGTATTTCGTTTATTAATTTTTATTATAAATCGAATCGGAAAATATATATGTATATTAGTAATAATAATTATAAAATGTTATGCTTTTTACCCCTATAGTTTCGTATATTGATAGTTTATACTCCTGAACTTTCATAAAATGACAATTTTTACCCTTCAACTTTTATAAAATTACAATTTTACCCCTCAACTTTGGTCAAATGACAGTTTCTACCCTATAGTTTCAAAAATGACACTTTTTACCCCTGAGCTGCATGTCGACAACAATATAAGTCCAAGTTATAAAACTAATTAGTGCTTTGATAGAAAATACCCTTGAGACTCCTAGGTCGTTACACCCGACGTCCTTATTTCAATAAAATGCGTTATAAATTACGGAAAAAGGCGAGACTTTTTACGACTCTTTTATACACTTTATTTTCAACTTATGGAAAGCTTATTTACAAATTATGGGCTTGTGATTCGAGCTTATGAGCTCGAAATGATTTATTTATATGCGTATAAAACAGTGGAAATGGGGCAGTTTTGAGACGCAAATATCTTCGTGAAAAATCCATGTTTTTACGACGCTATTTTTCCTACATGTAGCTAGCTGGGTGGCCTCTCATGTGGTAAGTTTTCAGAATTTTTAAAGGTCATTTAAGGGTTGAAAAATAAGTCCAAAGTTAGGCGTTTTTATTAAAGTGCTGTTAGGATTTTGAAGAAAAACACCATCTGTTATGCGTTTTAAGGACTTGAGCTCTAAAGAGTTTTTGAAGGAAACGTCGTTCTTGACAACTTTCGTGTTTTAACTTTTTGACAAAACAGACCAGAAATGCCTCGTTTTGCGTGATTTAGCATTCTGTAACAGAATGTTTCGTTTCAGGTTTTGGAAATTTCGATTTGCCATAACTTTTGACTCGTTTACTCGTTTTAGGTGATTCAAATTGCTAAATCCTCATTTTAATTTTTTTCTACAAGAATATGTAAACTACTAAGTCTATACGTGGTCGGTTTAATAGGAAATTGGATAGAAAGTCTATTACTTTGACATATATTAATCCTAAGTTAATATGTAACTTACATTTTAAAGATCTTTGACCTTAACTTTCTATTAGGGATTATTTTATAGCATGTTTTAAGAGTATTGAAGCTTATAAAATACATAAAAAAGAGTTGGTTACACTTACTTGATTGGTTAGTCGATTATGGGGAGATATGTGTCGATTTGGCTTCTAAATGGAATACCAAAATTTCCCTTCCTCCTTAGGCTCCTTAAAATCTTTCCTTGGCTATATGTGGGCTGTTTGATTAGTAGGGAAATATGGGGCGTTTTGGTTTGCTATTTATAGAAGGAAATAGGTTAGGGTTTCTAGAGACATGTTGATGTGTTTATATATAAACCATAGTTTAAGTAAGTGAGTTGGTTGGTTGAGAGAAAGCCATGTAAAGGGGGAGGGGGGGTGGCATGTGGTGTTGGTAAATGGTGGTGATGTGTTTCGTTTTCAAACCATATAAACTAACTACCATGGTATAAGTATGAGGGACATGATGTGTTGGTAAGTTTTGATCACATAAAAGGGCTTGTGGTGAGGAGAGTTGCTTAGGATAGTTATAATCGAACTAGAATTTAGAGTAAATTACACAGATCGTCCCTGTGGTTTGTCCAAAATTTCATGCATAGTCCCTCGAGTTTCAAAGTTGCGTGTATGGTCCCTCTGACTGCAAAAGAATAACACCTACGGTCCCTGAGATGGACGTCCGTCAATATCTCCGTTAAACAGCCCTCACGTGATAAACACGTGAGGGTAATAACGTCTTTTTGCCTCAACACAGGGACTATACATGAAATTTAACTCAAATGTACTAAAACCCAGATCCATAACAATATCAAAACCCATGTACATAATACCAAATGATTCAATAGACAAATTAATGAATTTAAGATCATAATAGCAAATGATAAAAAAGAACGAAATGAAGTAGATGTTATAAATGATTAAAGACTGTCAAAGTAATTGATTTTACACAAAGAATTAAGAACACAAGCTGTGTTACACAGGGCTGATGTACAAACCCAGATTCAATACAAATTAACCCAGTTCCGGCGACCTTTTTCGATACAAACCCAGTTCAATACAAACCTAGTTCCGGCGACCTTTTTCGATACAAACCCAGTTCAATACAAACCCGACCTTTTTCCAATACAAATCCAGATTCCGCACGACCTTTTTCGACTACAAAACCGAAAGATCTAAACTCTCAATTGTATTCTAATTATCAAATGATCAAAGATACAAATGACTGACCGTTATACATCTTTTAAACTAACTCAATCTAACTATCAATAACATGTGCACCAGCTTCCCAAAATAGCACCTCATGAACATCAACATTCTTCTTCTTAAGCATCCCTTTGTCCAAAATTGCTTCCACAGCTCGTAGCTTTAAAATGTGCAATTTCAGAGCAACCAACATCAGTTGCGTTTAATCCCTTGTCACTTAGTAAAAAGCAATCACTAATCATTAGACTCTTAAGCCTTTTCCATTCCTCCTCAATGGCATAAAGATACGTGTAAGCAAATCTCTCAAATACTATATAGTGCTAACGAAGCCCCTGCCAAACAGAAAACACTAACAGCAACCATAGCCTCGTAAGTGACATTAACACTTTGCACACCCAAATTTTTCACAAAAGACCACCCATTTTTAATTGCTTGCAAGAAAGTTGCAATAAAAACCAATGGTGAATCAAAAATAGCCTTCGATGCCCAAAAGTGTAGTAATTGTTTCTTTGTATCAGCAACTTTAGCATCCAAAGATTTCTTAAGCAGATTACTATATTCATCCAACCACAATTCTAGAACAAACCACAAAAAGATCTAAACTTTTACAATCTTTTTTATAAAACCACAACAAAACACAACAATTAAACCAACCCCTTTAACAACAATCATGTTATTTCCTTTCCTTGATTCGTTCACAAACAAACTCAACAAAACAAACAAAAAATTGGCCTATGCCTTCTAATCAACTTAACAGCCATAATCCAAAACACAACAATTAGACCAACAATTAGATCGATTGGTTATGATATCGTTATGGATCTGGGTTTTAGATCGATTGGTGTGAATGGTGTGTGAATGGATTTATGTGGTGGATAGAGATGGTTTTGATACTGTAGAAGCAGGTAGATCAATTGGTTTATGTGGAAGAAGGTAGAAGCAGCCTTTATTGGAAAAGAATTGCTACGGAAAAAGACTGAATTACCCTCACGTTTTAGTCACGTGGGGGTACTTTAACGGAGATATTGACAGATGTCCATCTCAGGGATCGTAGGTGTTATTCTTTTGCAGTCAGAGGGACCATACACGCAACTTTGAAACTCGAGGGACTATGCGTGAAATTTTGGACAAACTACATGGACGATCTGTGTAATTTACTCTAGAATTTACATGTATGGATTGAACTAGGAAAATAGTTAGTGGATCGAATGGCTTTAAATACTTGTACATAGGGTATGGAATGTTGTATCTTAAGTTTAAATGTAGTAACTAGTTAATTTCTAGGGTCTTGTTTGAGTAAAATTTAGTTAGAAATTTATGTAGGATTTTCTTATTAGTATACATGTCGAATTATATAGAAAAAGAAAAGGAAAATGGTTTGTGCTTAAAAGGGTTGTACTATGGGCTTATTTGGGTGGTACTAAGGTTTAAGAAACATGAAAAGTACATTTTTAAAGTTTGCTTATGTTATATTAATTACATGTTAATTTTATTAAGTTTAAGAGTATATAAATAAGAATTTAGGTTGAGTAAACTACACCGTTGGTCCTTGTGGTTTGCGTTGACTGGCGGATATGGTCCTTTGACCAAAAAAATTACGCCGGTGGTCCTTAAGTCAGAAACGTTATGCACCGTTAGTCTCTAATTCCAAGTGGCCCCACAAACTGATGATAACGCCCGTTATCTATTGGATTTAAAGGGGCATTTTCATCAATTTACTCATATATCTTCATTGTCTCTCCAATCTCTGTTCCACATACATCTCACAACCAAATCTCACAAAAATCTCGTAACCAAATAAACTCAAAATTCTCACAACCAAATCTAGATCCAGATCTAGCTCTCGATCAAACCCGATTCTTGTTCCTTGTGCTTCAACAGATAAGCAGTTTTGTAACACCTTAATTTAAAAAAGCTTCAACAAGTTCAGTCAGGCCATAAAAAAACACATACAATTTGGAGTGATGAATCGAGTAGCTGTTCTTCACGCGCAAGAGACAGAGCAAGGTCACGCACACGGAGCGTGTGAGCTGCATCATGAGATGCATCGTTACCACCCATCATCTTTTCTATCTTTTCATCGCCATTTTTTCAAAAACCTTTTTTCTGCCTCATACAAACTGTACTTGGTAGAAATGAATAAACTAGGTTAATTTAATTGTGCATAAACTTATTCATTTTTCAACGGTTGCTAACTAAACCTTCTTTTGCAATTGTGAACCCACTTTTGAACCTCAAAATGAACCTTCGTCCTACGCAGAGATATTGGTTCCATCCAACTGGAACTTTTCTTTACAATAGTTTTTTAAATTGATTTTTATTTTTTAATTTGGATCTTGATGTAAACGGTTTGCTGTAACTATTGGTGTCAATTAATTGGTTCCATCCAAAAAAATGACCAACCAAAAGATATAGGGTGAATTGGGTTTGGGTTATTCGGATTTGGTTTGGATTTTTGGTTATACCCAAAATCAATAATGGTAACTGGATTGGATTTGGGTATAAATATTTTAATTTGGGTCTCACACAAGTTTGTACCCGAAATCAGTAATGGTAACTGTATTTTTGGTTGTGTTATGTTGGGCTTTATTTTGATATTGTAGAACTTAATACTTGAATCAAACAGGTTTGTACATATATGGTTGATTTTGATATTGCTGAACATAAATGATATATGGTTGATTTAATATACATGGATTTGTGGTAAAATAATTTTATTGAATATGATTGTTGGGCTTTGTAAAGGTGGGCGAAGGTGGTGATAATGGTGGTGGTGGATAAAGATGAAGATGGTGGGTTTTGATAGGTTGAAGAAGAAGATATATTAAAGAGTAAATTACACCATTGGTCCTTGTAATGTGAAGTGACCAAAATGCCCTTTTAAATCTAATAGATAACAGGCTTTATCATCAGTTTGTGGGGCCATTTGGAATGAGGGACTAACGGTGCATAACATTTCTGACTTAAGAACCACCGGCACAATTTTTTTGGTCAAAGGACCATATTCGCCAGTCAACGCAAACCACAAGGACCAACGGTGTAGTTTACTCTTTTAGGTTTTTATGCATTAAGCACTTGTACATTAGGCTTAGAGACTTGTACTTATAATTAGTGAGTGTAAGAAAATATGTTTTTAAAGTTAATGCTTGAAATACTAGAAAAATGGGCTTTAAAATAAGTATATTTATGGTTATAATAGGATTTTTATTTATATATGGTTTTTATGCATAAATGATTTGTACATTGCCTTAGAAGACTTGTACATTTATATTTTAATAAAATTATATATACATTATTTAGGGTTTGTGATTTTATTACACAAAATCATAGTTTTGTGAAATTAGGGTTTGTATCGAGAGTTATAGTGGAATTAAGGTTTCTGTATTTTAGTAACTTGTACATTGGCTTACATGAGTTATACTTTAGTTTTTTAGGGTTTAGCTACTTATATTCATTGTTATAATAATTTAGGGTTTCATAGAAACTCTAATGGATAAGAATGTTTAGCTTAAACGTATGTTCGTTAATGAATTATCGTAAAGTAGCATATGAGATATCTTAAAATTTCATATGAAAATGTTTATATAAAATAAACATTAAGTACGTTGAGTTTGGGTTGCGTGTGAGCACGTTTATCGAGGATGTGAGTTACGTCACATGAGATAGTAGTTATGATCAGATAATAATAATAAAAAATTATACGTAGAAAAATGGATAAATGTTCTGTAAGACAGTTTATTATAATGTGGGGTTTTACGAATGGTTACAGTATCCCCCCGTTGAAGGGAATCTCGTCCCGAGATTCAGTCTACGTTGGTTGAGGTGTGAGGAAAAGTGAAGTATAGAGAGAGTTGGGCTTAGATTTCTAACCTATTTTAGATAGTGAATGTGAAAATGGGAATGATAAAATCGTACAACAATTTGATTTGTAATGTGAGTTTGATATGCTTAAAATGCCTCAAGTTTAACAATAATATTATATAAAATATTATTTTATTCTTATGTCCTATAAATCCAATAATATCGTCTCGCTATTATTCCTTGGTTATATCTTTGGCCTAAAAAGGGTTGTCTAGGAATTTCTATTTGGTACTTAAGGGAACGTAATTTCGTTAGTTTTATTCCTACTAGATGAAATAAATTTTAATGTTTTGCCACCTAATAAATCCAAGGGCTGTGAATAGTACTTTTCCAACGGTCAGGAATAGTAATCTATAACGTCTATGTACAGTAAAATAACGGCTGTGAACAGTAATCTATAACGCTCGTGAACAGTGATAACGGCTAGTTTTTCACCTATAAATACTCCATTTTTATTCCTCATTCTTTCACCACTAAATTCTCTAATAAAAACCTCAAAATGCCGCACCTTATTACATTCCTAGCAATCGTTTACGTGGTTCTTGCGGTTACTTATTTGGCATACATTCCTAACGAAGATTATACGTTCTTGGTTTGCGTCCTAGCGATCCTTATGCCTATGGTGGTCCTTGCTATTGGTGTGGACAAACTATGGGGGTAATGGTTGTTTTTCTATAAAATCCTTAATGAAATAAAACTTATTTATTCTTATGCCTAATATCTAGTCTCGCTATCGTGCGCAGGATAATCAAGGTGATTCATCCCGTCGTGGCTCTAGCTATCGTTGGTTTGGTGGTGGTCTTTGTTGCTATGGCGGGTCAACCTATTGAAGATTCTATGCCTTTTATTGTAATCATTGTAACATTAGCACTTCTGATGCTAATTATATCCCTATGTATTAATTTCTGTGGTTTTTAATAAAATTTGTACTATTTGTGTTTGCCATAAATCCTTAAGAGCTCTTAGGGTTTTTCTCTCCATAATTTTTGTCGAATTCCTATCTTAGAGGTATTGGGTAGTAGGTGTAGACTTCTATTGTATTATATCAAAAGTGATATTTTATGAACAATTTATTTTGTTTCAATATTTTGCTTTTGAATGAAAATTGTTATTAGAAAATCTGAAAAGATAACTGTCCAATTTACTACATGATTCTTCCTAAATTATACATAGTTGATCAGGCTATGTATAATTGAGGATCAAATAATGTGATATTTGGCTAAGTTATAATGGTACTTATATTTCTTCAAAAAGTTTTAGATGGTGTTCAACGTTTTGTTTCTGTAAAATAACTTCATAATTATTTTTCAAAGAGATAAGAAAATTTTAGTCCACACTACAATGATAAGTTAGGGATTTCCTAGGGTATTAATGGGATATCCTCGAAGTAAATCTTAGGGTTCGTCTAAGAATCCTACAGGGTAGTGATAGTCTATTGTTTTATCAAAATAATATCAGCCAAATTCCTAACGGTAAAATAGGGTAATAACTATGAACAAGGTAAATGGAATAGAGCTAAGATTGAGATTATTAAGGAAGTATTTCAAGATAAAGGTTTCATATGGTAGAAAGGTAGTTGTTACACTTAGGTTACGTTCATCGTAACTTAAGGTAAAGGTTTGAAAGGAAATACAACTTAAGGAGTTCTAGACATCAATTTATTTATCTACTACAGGGATTTATCTTCTGTTCGAACATTGATATCGAGTTCTCGTTCTTTTTCACTAGTCTTGGGTTTCCAATTGGTATTGTAGTTTTCCTATCATCAAGTTTTTCGCTTTTGGTTATTTTGCTTAATTTCTTAGGTTAGGGTGATGGTAGGTTTAGTCAGGGAGATTCATAAATTTATGATGTGTCTGGTTAATATCGTAAATAAATGACTAACTCTTGGTATAAACTGCTAAGGAATAAACAAATTCATTTGAAGTCCAGTAACTTTCTCTTCATTCATCAAGTTTTCTTCCAAAATTTATTTTAGAGGATTCTATGGTTATAGCCTATTTATGGCAAGTATAAGGTATCTTAAGTAATATCATGGTAGGTCTGGATTTAATCACTGAAATAACATGATATTAATAACTTGATCGATTGTTTTTCCAAAACAATTAATACAAGGTCTTTTATTAATGTTGCATGTGGTCGGTCAAGGATTTTCTGTCTCTAGTATAAGGGTTTGGTCCTTTGTTGGCAATAGTGATCCTAGTTTCTGTTGTTTATTGTGCTACAAGTTGGTCGGTTTCCTAGGTTTAGAAAGAAGGAAAGTGATATGTATGGTGTTATAAGTATGGTTTGGTTTATTTGGAGCCATTTATCCATTAAGGATAGTAACAAATGGTGAGATTTTGTATGAGGTCATGAGAAGTCATTACATGTATGTACAACATTATTGCAAGACTCAGTAGAAAGAATTTGTTCTCAACATAAATATATAACATAAGAAAGTTGTTATAGATTTATTGATTGATTACAAACTCTGAAAGTTTCAGACTTATTTAGAAAATACAGGAAATACTAACCAAATACTATTTGGTTTACAACAACGATACATGTGACTTTAAGATCAGTTACGTCCTTGACGTAGATGCTTAACTTCAGTCTCAAGTTTCAGTTGTGTAATTTCCATTTCTAAGAAGCGTTCCTGAAGTTCCTGGTACATCTTTATTTGATTGTCCAATATGGCTTCTAGGGCGAAAATCTTCTGATCATGGTTTCTTGCCGTTTCGCTGGCTATCCACAGGGTTCTTTCAATGTCTTCCACTCTACCATGTATTTCACAGTGCTCTCTTCTTGAACAGCGGATCCTGGAATCTAGGCTTCTAAATTTATGATTGTAAGTATTTTTCATCTTGTCAACCTTTACTCTTAAATCAAACACCGCTCGTCTCTCAGCATCTGCCCTTCTAAACAGAGTGTCAATGTTACAGTCGTACCATTCAAAACGTAATGGTTGTAACCCTTCCAACTGTTTAGTGTGAGCGTCGAGAGTGTTGGCTTGTTGATAAAGAAGGGTCCATATTGACTCACAAGGGTTTAAACTAAAGTCGGGGGAATTAGATGAAGACTCATCGTCTGGGTTGTCTGGTATTGGGGATTTTGGAATGTCAGGTAGTGGAGAGTTTGGACCAATATCTTTCTGAATTGTTTCTTGGTGTGTATCCTGTCCAACCTCAAATGTTGTTGGACAACTAATCAACTTTTTATGAGATTCAGTTACTCTCTTAAGTTTCTGACGTGGAGACGAGTGGGTAGGTGAGAGTGGTTTTGGGGTAGTTTCATTAGCAATAGGTGTTTCGGGGGACATAGTTCTGTAGTAATCCGCAAATAGCAATTATAAGTAATTAATATCCTTAAGGAAATAAAGGTAGAATAATTAAGTGAATAGGAATAACTATTAAAAGTGCGAGATTTAATATGAAATAATTCTAATAGGTACTGCACTAAGTACGGTACCATCTTGATGTCCGAGTCTGGACATGAGAGTGATAGAATGGGTAGGGAAAATCATGATTCTGTAACCACCCGGTAATTTTAAATATTTCACTATGTAACTAAATAATTAACAATAAATCATGTATAAATAACGTTTCAATAGCATCGTGGCACGGAGGACTTTGGTTTAGTTTGTGAAATTTGGTTATAGTTCAATGTTTGAAAACATTTGGTTCTCTATAACCATGAGCTCTGATACCAATCTGTAACACCCCCGTTTTCGATATATGCAGCGGAATAAAAGTTGGGGTGTTACTTCAAGTATCGTAGTCATGATAATAGAAAACGACTCGAAAAGAGACGTTTTAAATAAAATTGTTATCATTCATTATTTAAATCAGAGTACATAATATAGGTCCCAGCGGGAAGTTTGGAAATACGTTATAAAAGTTACATTATTCATTTGAATGATAACAAAATGGACACTCTTTTTATATGAAGAAAGTCCACAGCCACTCCGTGCCAAATAGTACTTCTAGTTACCTGAGATAAAACATGCTAAAAAGTCAACACAAAGGTTGAGTGAATCCATAGCGTTTAAAGTTATAATCAGTTTGAACACAAGCTAAATAAAAAGAATTCAGTTATATCACAGTTCAGTATATTGCACTAAACCTCATGACACGCAATGCGTTGACAGTTTCCAGTCTCACTAACATAGTAAAAATGAAAGTGGTTTGCCCCCAAGTGAGAGTTTGCCAAAAACTCCTCATAGATTTCAAGTATAATGCATTTGCATAACCGACTACCCCTAAGGATATCCATCCGGTTAGTACAAATGGGTCGTCAGGCCAATAGATCTATTCACTATATTCGCGCTCACCCAGCAGGTGACTAATGGTGCATGATATGAAGGACTTTTTAAAATAAATATAAATAAGCAGTAGTTAATTTATGCATTAAGCACTTGTACATTAGGTTTAAAGACTTGTACTTATAATTAGTGAGTGTAAGAAAAATATTTTTAAAGTTAATGCTTGAAATACTAGAAAAATGGGCTTTAAAATAAGTATATTTAAGGTTATAATAGGATTTTTATTTATATATGGTTTTTGTGCATAAATGACTTGTACATTGCCTTAGAAGACTTGTACATTTATATTTTAATAAAATTATATATAAATTATTTAGGGTTTGTGATTTTATTACACAAAATCATAGTTTTGTGAAATTAGGGTTTGCATCGAGAGTTATAGTGGAATTAGGGTTTCTGTGTTTTAGTAACTTGTACATTGGCTTACATGAGTTATACTTTAGTGTTTTAGGGTTTAGCTACTTATATTCATTGTTATAATAATTTAGGGTTTCGTAGAAACTCTAATGGATAAGAATGTTTAGTTTAAACGTATGTTCGTTAATGAATTATCGTAAAGTGGCATATGAGTTATCTTAAAATTTCATATGAAAATGTTTATATAAAATAAACATTAAGTACGTTGAGGTTGGGTTGCGTGTGAGCACGTTTATCAAGGATGTGAGTTACGTCACATGAGATAGTAGTTATGATCAGATAATAATAAAAAAAAATATACGTAGAAAAATGGATAAATGTTCTTTAAGATAGTTTATTATAATGTGGGGTTTTACGAATGGTTACACTATAGATGACAAGAAACCTTTCCGAAAAGATCGTGACGATAAGAAAGGGAAGGTTGAAAGAAAGTTTTTTTGATGTGGTGACACAATCCATCTCATAGGAGATTGTCCAAAGCCACCTAAAAACAAAACTCAAAGAGCTTTTGGGAGTGGTGCTTGGAGTGATAGTGAAGATGACAACGAGGAACCAAAGAATGATGAAATTGCTCTCTTGGCTCAAGACTCAAATGAGTTACACTCTGAATCATCTTACTCTTTTATTGATGATGATACATTACAAAAAGAATATAACAAACTGTGTGAACTTAGTTTAAAAATCATAAACAAAAATAAGTTTTTAAAAACTAAAAAGGAGTTTTTGGAAATTGAAGTTTATGAACTAAAAGAAAAAGCAAAACATTTAGAAAAGAGTAAAGCCATTGACTCAGTGTGTACATCATGTCAAGAGCTCAAACATGAAATTGAAAGATTAAAAATCACACAGAATGATCTCATCAAACAAAATTCTAAATTCAAAAGATTTGATAAGAGTATTTGTTGTGCAGATGAAATAATGAAAATCCAGAAATTGCCATATGATAAAACTGGATTAGGATTTATGAAATTAGGAGATTTAGGTAGTTTAAAGAAGCAAGCCGAAAAGGTGCAAGAAACTGTTCCAACAATCTCAGAAACCCACGGATCAGACGGAACCAAATCTTTGGTTCCGCCTGTGGAACAGAAAGGTTTCGTGGGTACTGTAGCAGAACAGAAAGTTTGTACATCGGCTCGTACAAATTTCGTTAAAGTTACAAAGAAATCTAAAGCTAGTTCAACTGAAACTAAACAAAAAAAAGCAGTTACAATAGGAGTAGGACTTGCTAAGAATGAGTTTAGAGCTAAAACTACTCAACAAAGGCCTAAGACAACTATTCCCAAATGCCCCTTTCCAAAATGCAACTGCTAACTACATGCCATGACTTGCTAAGAATGAGTTTAGAGCTAAACCTACTCAACAAATACCTAATTATCAAAATGGTTGGAACCAAAACTTTCCTAGGCATTATCAAACTCCTAACTACATGCCATGAACTCATATCCACCATTTCCATACATGAATCAAGTTAATGGAATGTTTAACCAAAATGGACCCATGAGATATGGGGGACCAAATGTTTGAGTTTTTATATAACTTAGGTATGCTTGAAAGTCGGATTAGAACCGGACAAATGGATAAAAGATAGCGGTTGTTCAAGGCATATGACAGGTAACAAAAGCCTTTTCTCAACCTACCAATAATATGACGGAGGTAATGTTACTTTTGGTAGCCAGTTGAAAAGCAAAATCATCGGAAAAGGTACTATCTCTCATGACTCTCTCTCTATTGATAATGTTGCTCATGTTGATAATCTAGGATTCAACCTTCTTAGTATTAGTCAACTATGCCGTAAAAAGTATAACGTCCTATTTAGTGAAAACGAGAGTAAAATACTAAAAGATGGAATAACCGTCGCAAAAGGAGTTTTGAAAAACAACGTATACGTCATGAAAATTGATAAAACTTCTAGAGATAAACTTTGCTTAATTTCGTTAGATGATTCCTCAAACCTTTGGCATAGACGCTTAGGTCACGCCAATATGAGACTCATTCAATCTTTATCCTCAAAAGACCTCGTTAGGAACTTACCCAAGTTGAAATATGACCAACACTTTTGTGATATTTGGAAAATTGGAAAACAAGTTCATAGTAGCCATAAGGCTAAAAATATGGTGTCTACATCTAGGTGTCTAGAACTTTTGCATATGGATTTATTTGGTCCATCCGCTATACAAAGTTATGGAGGCAACTTCTACACTTTGGTCATAATAGATGATTATTCAAGATTCACTTGGACAAAGTTTTTGAAAAGTAAAAACGAAGCTTTTGATCAATTTGAGATTCTTAGGAAGAAACTTCAAAACCAACTAGATAGTCGTATTGTGTCAATAAGAATGGATCATGGTCGTGAATTTGATAATGAAACACAATCTGGAAACTTTTGCGATGCCAACGGCATAGCACATAACTTTTCGGCTCCTCGTACTCCTTAGTCAAATTGTGTTTAGAACGTAAAAACCGTACTCTTCAAGAGATGAGGAGAACAATGCTTAATGAACAAAACAAACCACAAAAGTTATGGTATAACGCAGTTGACACTTCAACATACATTTTAAATAGAGTATTAATTCAACCATTTTTAAACAAAACACCATACGAAATATATAAAGGTAAAAAGCCTACGCTAGGATACTTTAAAGTGTTTGGAAGTAAATATTTTATCTTAAACACCAAGGATTACCTCACCAAATTTGACTCAAAGTCTTATGAAGGTGTGTTCCTTGGATATTCTCAAAATAGTAAAGCTTATATTGTTTTAAACAAAGAAACGTTAAGAGTCGAGGAATCGTTAAACGTAACATTTGACGAAAGTCCACCTCCCTCTAAGACATCACCTTTGGTAGATGATGACTTAGTTGAAAGTCAACTTATTGAAAACGAAGAGAATATAAATAATGAGAAAGAAGATGAACTATTAAACAAAGAAATTTTCAATATCAAAGAACCTAAAGGTCATCCATTAGATAGTGTTATAGGAAAAATAAATGAAAAAACCTTAAGATCACAAGTCCAAAATCAAAACAACTTCTTTTGTTTTGTGTTAACCATTGAACCCAAAAATATAAATGAAGCTATAAAAGATGAATCTTGAGTCATTGCTATGCAAGAAGAGCTAAATCAATTTGTTAGAAATGATGTTTGGACATTAGTTCCTCAACCAAAAAGTCAAACGATAATTGAAACAAAATGGGTCTTTCGAAATAAAATGGATGAACATGGTGTAGTGTCTAGAAACAAAGCTAGGCTAGTAGCACAAGGTTATAATCAACAAGAAGGCGTTGACTATGATGAAACTTTTCCTCTGGTTGCTAAGCTTGAGTCTATTAGAATTTTACTTGCATATGCATGTGCACATGATTTCAAACTTTTTCAAATGGACGTCAAAAGTGCATTCTTAAATGGCTTTATAAATGAAGAAGTATATGTCGCTCAACCTCCGGGCTTCACCGATTTTGAAAAACCAAATCATGTTTACAAACTTAAAAGGCTTTATATGGACTTAAGTAAGCACCAAAAGCATGGTATGATCGACTTAAAACATTCTTAGTTGACCATAAGTACACCATGGGTTTAGTAGACAACACTCTCTTCACCAAGAAAAAGGATTCACATATTATCATTGTCCAAATATATGTGGATGACATCATATTCGGATCAACTTGTCAAGAGTTATGTGACAATTTGTGACAAGCGGTAATTTTCACACTAATATTTTAATAATAAATGTTAATTTATTATTACTTAACTGTTAAATTAAGTATTCATGAGCTTTCATAACTATTCGGGAAGCAAACCCGCACACTGTAACATACAGTAACTTGCAAAACTATTTAACCTTATCAGAAAAAGTGAATTTTCCATTTTCTGACATTTACATACTTCAAAATAATAAAAGCGATAGGTTATCTCACTTTTCCTGAAAAACGAAACCACACGCGTACCGACACCACATTAGTAACGGTTTAATTTTATAATTTATTTTCTGAGTCAATAAATTTTACTTTATACCAGTTTTATAAAAGCGTCTCAAGAATTATATTTTCCGCGTTTATACCAAACCGGGGAAACACGACTACACCTCAGCTCAACGGGACACGGGGTACAAAAACTACACCTTATTATAATAAAACAAGACCTATATTTTTTTTATCCTCTTATCTTTCCTCCTCTGGTATGCCGCCACACACACACCCACCTATATTTTTAACGCCTTCTTCCTTGGATCTTTTCTCCAACTCCCCATACCATCACCCATCACCATCACTGTCCATGGATCAATATACTTCACCATTCTCCTGAAGCTTACTGTCGCTCTCACGTAACCCTTCCCCAGAGTAAACGGATATAGAAGAGATGAGATGACGAGGATTGAGAACGAGTTTGGCTTCAAACGGATACTCCTCAACTTCCAGGCTAGAAAGAATGCCGAAGGCTTTCCATAGTGTCTTCTTTTTATTGTTATTCGGAGTCCAGGGAATCCACACACTCAATCTCACTCACAAAAGTCTTCTCGAGATCTAGGCTTCAAAGGGTGCGGACTCTCAAAGGTTGTGTGGCTTAGCTGGGGTTCGGATTTGGATTTGCTTGAATCAGATTCGGGGTTTTGATTTCTTGGTTCTTCTTGTTGGTCCGTATCTATTGTAAGGGTTATAATCTCTTTTTCACTCTATACACTTTGGTTAAAATAATTGTTATTCGAAGTTGTGATTGATTAATTTTTTTTCAAAGACGTGATGTGATTGTTGTTTTAATTGGTCGATTTCAAAACCTGCGAATGGTTATGTTTTGTTGTTGTTATTAATCTTGTGTGGCTCATAATACTTAAACAAAAATCCGAGTATTGGCTTGTGTATTGGAAGAGTCATGTTAGTTTATTTTGTTCGGTTTGCTCAATGTGATATGTTGGTGATATAGTTAGTAGTTATTAGAATTTTGGCTTATAAGTTTAGAGTAAGTCGCGTATGAATTTTGGGTCGAATCAATGGTGAGCCTTGGTCTTTGATACTCACAAGTATGGCCACAATTATAAGACTATGGAACAGATTATGCTGTGAAGTATTTTTGTTGTGGTCGAAACCTCCCAGTAAAACATGTAAAAGTCGCGTTGAAACTTAAAATTTGTTTAAGTTTGGGTTGCGTTGTGTTGCTTTAGGTTCAAGAGAAACCACACCCACAAAGGGTGTACTATGGTTGACTTGTTCTGGTTCATTCTCCACTAGGCAGCAACCCATATAGGGTGTATGTCTTGGTTCGAGTCTCGTTGGGTTTAACAGGACGACCAAGAGTCTTACTCACTTAGCAGTTTAGGCAAGAGATTGCCACTTTGCTGCGTTATGTGAATGGTTTGAGTCACCCTTGGTTCAAGGACAACCCACATAGGGTTGCCTTGGTTCGAATCCCACAAGGACACCACAAAAGGGTGTGTTGTTGTGCACGTCTAAACTCAAAACACCAAAGGGTGTTGAGTTAGTATCCTGAGTCGATATAATATCAAAGGTTTAGATCAAAGACTTGGGTAAAACTATTGTTGTGTGTAGTGAGGTCATGGTGTCGAACCCATCCAACTGCCATAACGTGAGTCCACGAGTTTACATCGTTGAGTTGTGTCGAGCTCGTCACTCGAGCTCGACATAAACCTTGTGCTATAACTTGTTCTGTGTCAAATGTTTGTTAATATGTCCCAGAATTATCCACAAGTCCTAAGTGGGCTTGTGTGTGCGTGTGTTGAGTCACAAACTGAAAAACCCAATTGATAGTATAGTAATTCATTTGCTGGTCAAAGCCCATCAGGCCCAAATCGGGTGTGTTGGTATAACAGGCTGAGTCTTAACTTTATAATAGGCCAGAACCCAACAAGGGGGATTAAAGGGGTGCGTGAGTTTTAAAATAGCCGAATGTATATGTGTTAGGAATTATTTAGTTTCATTGCTGCTGGTAGTTAGTGCGGTTCCTGTAACAACCGTGATTTTAGCAGGTTAGTTGACTAATAGTCTCAACCTATTTAGTTTTTATGTGGTGTGTATTATGTGCTTATATGTGCTTAGATGTGGTATATGTGCGGTTCGTGGGTAATAGGTACGTGAGTTTAGCACTGAATCCCTTGATGTGATATTTTCCTCATGAGTTGAGTAATGTTGAAAAGTGCATTTTGATCGCCTTTGTGGTGTAGAAATGACTTGTGTAATTTTGGTGTTTGTGATTTTGCGTAACGATTCTCCGTTCAATCATTTGAGCGTTAGTAAGTTACGTGGATGTTATTTTTATGGGTTATATTAAATATAAGTGTGAAATTTCTATTTTTGGAAACTTTATTTTGAAAATGATATTTTTCCGGATTGTCGTAAAAACGAAGGTTTATCGCGTAAAGTGTTAATTTAAGTATAGGGTTTTTATAAAATACAAAGAGTACAAGATTTTTAGTGTAATAAATAAATTTTAAAAAAATAAAAAATATATATATTAATATATTTCGGCCGAATATAGGAAAAGAAAAAAAAAAGAAAACAAATTTTATTCTAATTAGGATTCTTGGTAGAAAAGTTATCCCTTTAGGGTTTCCCTAAGTCTATAAATACAACCCGAAAACCCTCATTCCCTCCCTTGTTGAATTTCGGTCGAACCACAAGAAGAAGAAGAAGGAGATTTTTTTAGGGTTTGATAATCCAACTTAAGGTATGTTTAGTAAACCCTAATTGTGTAATTAATTTTTATTATGCATGTAACAAATTATGGTGGATCTAGGGTTTATATTAAGATCTGTAAATTTATGATATTAAACATGTAGGAATCAATCATTAATAATCTTGTGATAATTGGTGAAGTAATTAGGGTTTAAAAGTTGTTAATTAAAGAGTCCTGAATCTGGCAGATTTAAAGGTCTGTAAAGATGCGATTGTAATTAATAGATGAAAATAAGTTAGATCACGAATTTTATTTCTAAATTATAGTTCAGTGAAAGAGCTTTCCAAAAAGTCCAACCACAAGTGTTTTCGAGGTCGGGAAGTCAGTCAAACGAATTTTATGAGTTAAGGTGTCAAAACTGTTTAACCGGGACAGAATTAGGGTAAAATTATTGAGGTCAAAGGTGGCTTTGAAAGTGGAATTTGGATAAGGCCTTCTGTGGGAATCAAGTTCTATATTATATTTGACTTCCACGCGAAAATTAGACAATAATAAGTTGTGTGAGTGGGTCTATGAGGTCAAAACTTTTTGATGTCCGATCAGATCCGAATCTGGATAGTTGTCATGTTTTATTTTTCATTGCGTTCTTGTGTGTGTTTTTAGTGCATGATCTTCTAAGAAAAGCTTTTATGCTTATGAAAGATCATGGTGAATTTTTGGTGTGAGTTGCGAAGCTTTATTCGCTGTGATTTTATGTGGGTGAAAGTACTTTAGAAATCTGCGTTTCTGAAAGTGTTAATTAAGGGATTTAGTGAGTGTCAAGTTTGGGTGGTGATTAGTATGGTGTCTAGGTAATCCATAGTGGGTTATATGAACCTTAAACATCCATCATATGTGTGTTACATGGACTATGGATTTTAGCTTGGTCGCGTGTAACATGATTGTTATTTTTGTGATATAGATTTGTGTGTTGATAACTTGGAAGCTGCGGATTTGAGGTGAGTTCATAGTCCCAATTTTTACTTTGTTTTAAACTTGGGATGGAGATGATGCTTGTTTAAATTATTTTTGAGTTACTGTGATTATGTGGTTATAAAATGCATGGACGTGTAATTGTTATTATACTTATACTACATGTTATCATGGTGTTTATTTGTGGTGATTATACGAGTGGGAAGATGCCCTAGTGGCTCTACTCGTTATTATTATGTCCGGCCGGAAGGGGAATTATATTGGATCGGTGGGCGCGTTCCGTCCCAATTATTGTGAACTTGGATCGGTGGGCACGTTCCGTCCCAATTGTGGTGGTATTTGGATCGGCGGGCACGTTCCGTCCCAATTGATGTGGTGTTTGGATCGGTGGGCACGTTCCGTCCCAATTTATATTTGGATCGGTGGGCACGTTCCGTCCCGTAAGCTATGATTGCATGTTAGTGTATAATAACTATATATATCTTTTACTGTCCTGAAATGCTATACTATGTTTTATAATCACAGTAAATCGATAATCGAGGTGTTTTATGTGTCTTAAACCTATGAATCTCACCAACATTATGTTGACGTTTTAAGCATCATTTTCAGGTGAGCATTCTAAGGCTAAGATAGAAGGGCGCGGTTAGAAGAGACCTAGATTGCATTGGGGATGGCTTATCTTTGAGTTTAGTTAAATTAAAAATGGATTTTTGTTTGAGATACTTGATTTTCTTTCTTTTTAACTCTTTGTTTTAAATGGAGATTCCTTGGAGATTTTATTTGGATTATTTATATTGGGGTATCGTTATGACACTTTGTGTTTGTACTCTGCTCTATTTATTTGCATGTATTATTTTCTCTATTTAGACACCAAGTGTTGTGATGATATCCATGATGTTGCACTCGCGTTTCCGCCATTGGCGAGGTGTGACAGTTCCTGCTGGCAGGTATGTAGTTCCTGCTGGTATGGTTCCTGCCGTTAATAGGATATAGTTCCTGCAGGTAGTTTTGTTTCTGCGGGTAGTAGAAATAGTCAACCCGTATATTTAGAAGTTTCTTAAGAGGTTAGGATATGCATGAGATATATTAGGAATAGATATTGCATATCTCTTTTACACGTTTTCTTGTTATGGGTCGAATTAGGGTTTCTTGTGTATAAAAGAAACTCACGGCTATGAACAATGTACGCCTTGAAAACATCTTTTAATAGTTAATATAGATCCATAGAGGATCAGTTGTTTAGTAGTTATTTCTTCTTTAACTCTTGTGTTTATATTCCGCATAAACATAAGTTTATTGTTAGAGATTCTCTTATAGTTTGTTTGTGATTACATAAACATTCTATCGGTTCCCTAAGGCTCAAAGATCTATCTAAGGCTGATCCTACAATATGATTAAATGAAAACTCAATATTGTAACCGTTGTGTGTATGTGTGTACCGACGTAACCTCGTACTCGACTTATTCCACAACTCAATCCCGACTCTATTCTCCAACTCCCCAGACCATCACCCATCACCATCACTGTCCATGGATCTATATACTTTTCCATTCTCCCAAAGCCTACTGTCGCTCTCACGTAACCCTTCCCCAGGGTAAACGGATATAGAAGAGATGAGATGACGAGGATTGAGAACGAGTTTAGCTTCAAACGGATACTCCTCAACTTCTAGGCTAGAAAGAATGTCGAAGGCTTTCCATAGTGTCTTCTTTTTATTGTTATTCGGAGTCCAGGGAATCCACACACTCAAATCTCACTCACAAAAGTCTTCTCGAGATCTAGGCTTCAAAGGGTGCGGACTCTCAAAGGTTGTGTGGCTTAGCTGGGGTTCGGATTTGGATTTGCTTGAATCGGATTCGGGGTTTTGATTTCTTGGTTCTTCTTGTTGGTCTGTATCTATTGTAAGGGTTATAATCTCTTTTTCACTCTATACACTTTGGTTAAAATAATTGTTATTCGAAGTTGCGATTGATTCATTTTTCTTTCAAAGTCGTGATGTGATTGTTGTTTTAATTGGTCGATTTAAAAACCTGCGAATGGTTATGTTTTGTTATTGTTATTAATCTTGTATGGCTCATAATACTTAAACAAAAATCCGAGTATTGGCTTGTGTATTGGAAGATTCATGCTAGTTTGTTTTGCTCGGTTTGCTCAATATGATATGTTGGTGATATGGTTAGTAGTTATTAGAATTTTGGCTTATAAGTTTAAAGTAGAACATGTCTAACGTTTTGAGTCGCGTATGAATTTTGGGTCGAATCAGTGGTGAGCCTTGGTCTTTGATACTCACAAGTATGGCCACAATTATAATACTATGGAACAGATAGTGTTGTGAAGTATTTTTGTTGTGGTCGAAACCTCCCAGTAAAAACATGTAAAAGTCGCGTTGAAACTTAAAATTTGTGTAAGTTTGGGTTGAGTTGTGTTGCTTTAGGTTCAAGAGAAACCACACCCACAAAGGGTGTACTATGGTTGGCATGTTCTGGTTCATTCTCCACTAGGCAGTAACCCATATAGGGTGTATGTCTTGGTTCGAGTCTCGTTTGGTTTAACGGGACGACTACGAGTCTTACTCACTTAGTAGTTTAGGCAAGAGATTGCCACTTTGTTGCTTTGTGTAAATGGTTTGAGTCACCATTGGTTCAAGGAGAACACACATAGGGTTGCCTTGGTTCGAATCCCACAAGGACACCACAAAAGGGTGTGTTGTTGCGCAGGTCTAAACTCAAAACACCAAAGGGTGTTGAGTTAGTATCCTGAGTCGATATAATATCAAAGGTTCAGATCAAAGACTTGGGTAAAACTATTGTTGTGTGTAGTGAGGCCGCGGTGTCGAACCCAGCCAACAGCCATAACATGAGTCCAGGAGTTCACATCATTTAGTTGTGTCAAGCTCGTCACTCGAGTTCGACATTAACCTTGTTCTATAACTTGTTCTGTGTGAAACGTTAGTTAATATATCCCAGAATTATCCACAAGTCCTAAGTGGGCTTGTGTGTGCGTGTGTTTAGTCACAAACCGAAAAATAAAATTGATAGTATAGTAATTCATTTGCTGGTCAAAGCCCATCAGGCCCAAATCGGGTGTGTTGGTATAACAGGCTGAGTCTCAACATCATAATAGGCCACAACCCAACAACGGGGATTAAAGGGGTGCGTGAGTTTTAAAATATCCGAATGTATATGATTAAATGAAAACTCAATATTGTAACCGTTGTGTGTATGTCTATACCGACGTAACCTCGTACTCGACTTATTCCACAACTCAATCCCGACTCTTTTCTTTTCACGTTGCCACGAGTTTCGCCATAAATCACAACAAGTTATAAAAACAAATGTTATAACACGAGACATTATATATATATATATATATATATATATATATATATATATATATATATATATATATATATATATATATATATATATATATATATATATATATACAACTATAAACTCTTTTATACAATTACAACCTATAAACACTAGTCAAAACTAGACTTGTTAATTTTAAACATGCTTGTTTATTTATATCACCCATTTGACTTATATACACTCGGGATGATTACATAAAAACCTACGTAAGTTTTATAAAAGTTATAAACGGCTATTACTTAAACATATCTATTTGTAACGCATAGTTACCTCGAGAAACCAACACACATGCACGGGTCATGCCCGACTTCTATCAAAATAAATATGCTCATTATGTTTTTATCAAAATTGACAAACAAAACGTTTTATATACAACCTCTATAAACTAGGTTCTCAAATTACAAATCTTTTAAATAAATCCATTACCTACAAATAATTATTCATACATTTCTAAATATATTCTTAGCAAATATTTCAAAAATAACTATTTATATACTTTTATAGCTACTATTTTTATATGCCTTTATCAATAATGTCCCCATATCCCGGCAACGTCTAGTATTATTCATAATGACTTCTCGTACATCGTCTTTCGGTTATTGTCGAATCGGAATCTTATTCGTCCTTGATATTTTATTGTTATATACTTATGCACTTCCAAGAGCCAATACCTACAAATACTTAGAAAACTGTTTTATACTTAAATGCTGCCACACAAGCAACAATAACATAAGCACTTTAAAACTTTTGAATTAAATTTCGTTGAGTCTTAAAGTTAGTCTGTGAACTAAAACATGCCTTACTAATCTAGTTCGCGTGTTAGTGCCATACTCTCTCTGATTCACTTCATTCACTGTTTACTCTATTGAGGTGACTTTATAGACCCACTCTATTTAAACTTGTTCTACAATTAGGGTGAGAAACATGCAAAAATCTTTTATGGACCAAAACTGTTATATATGCTATTACGTGGTTTAGCCTAAGCCCTATTATCTCCCATTATGCCCAACTCATGAACCGTCAATTCCCGCTGAGAAGCGCGAATGTTATAAATAGATCTATTGGGGGTAACGCCCCCTTTCGGATTGACCGGATACGCAAACGAACGTATACCATGTCGAAACACAGGTGTCTGGGAAAAACACTTGCCGGGCCTTTATATTTAACATTCTTTTAGAGGATGCACACTGTTATAGCTTCGGTTGCATGAACTTAGTGCTAGCGTAATAGACTATTTTATATGACATTATATGCGTTGTAATGTTCATATACCAAACTCATGATCCAAACTATTGATTTTACTACTTATTGTTAAACCTATGAACTCACCAGTTTTTTACTGACTTTTAACATGTTTTTCTCAAGTGCTTAATCTGCTTGATTATTGCAAGGTATTGGCAAGGCAAGGGTCATAGACTATTTTCTGAAGTGCTTTTACATATAACTATGACTTGTTTGTATGGGACAACTAAACTCATGGGCCTTATTTTCTGAACTCAAACTTTATTGTAAACTTTATTTAACTTGGATGAATGTATTTAAATGGAGTATGTATTCCATTTTTTATTACCTTGTGTTATGATTTCCAATTCAGCAGCACCCCATGACCCGAATGCTTCCGCAATACCAGATTTTAGGGGTGTTACACAATTTCTCAAAAATCATGCATGACGAGTTTGAGATGAGTATGATGGGAGAACGAAACTTTTTCTTAAGTCTTCAAATAAAACAATTAGAAGATGGGATATTCTTTAACCAATCTAAATACATAAAAGACATGCTTAAGAAATTTGGTCTTGAAGACTCTAAACCTATTAAAACGCCTATGTCCTCGGAAACTAAGCTCACCAAGGATGAAGAAGGTGAATCCGTAGATAACACTAAATATAGAGGAATGATTGGTAGTCTACTCTATCTCACGACTAGTAGACCCGACATTATGTTTAGTGTTTGTCTATGTTCTCGCTTTCAAGAAGATCCAAAAACATCACATCTTGAAGCCGTAAAACGAATTTTTGGATATATATAAAAGGCACTACACATCTAGGATTATGGTATCCCAGGGGAACGGGAGTAGAAACCATAGTGTATGCCGACTCGGACCATGCCGGTGACTATGTTCATAGAAAAAGCACAAGTGGTATTTGTACTTTTGTTGGACATTGCCTCACCTCATGGTTCTCTAAGAAACAAACGGCTCTCGCTATTTCAACAACCGAAGCCGAATACGTATCGGCCGGAAAAGCATGCCAACAAACTCTTTGGATGAAGTAAGCTCTTGTCGACTACAGAATTCAACTTAACGACATCTCTATTCTTTGCGACAACAAAGGAGCTATCGACCACAGTAAAAATCCAGTTCAACATGCTCGAACTAAACACATCGAAATCCGTCATCATTTCCTTCGCGACAATGTTCAAAAAGGAAACATCTCTATCTAGAAAGTATCGTCAGAAGATAACATTGCCGATACTCTAACTAAACCTCTAAAATGTGAGCCATTCAATCTTCTTAGACTTGGACTAGGACTAATGGAACCTAATTTGTAGTTTTGAACATTAGCTTAAACCTTCATTTGCTCAAAACGACAAAATTAACAAAAATATATTATGTCCCCACGAAACCAAATGACACAAGGGACAGAACCCTAAATTTGGTTCCGTCCCATCCGTGGTTCCCTGGGTCAGAAAAACTTAAGTCTTAAACAAACACCCCTTTTTCACATAACCATAACACACAAACGACCCAAACTCATCCCATAATATACTACACTCAAAATTAAGGCCTCTCATTCAACTAATCTGAGCCCTAATCAACATTGTAAGTTTCCTCACTACTTTTCTTCTTTCAATTCTGAGTCTAGGACTTCTAATTTATGCACAAAACCAAAACTTGGGGATTATGCATTTTCTTAGGTAGATCATGAAGTACATTTGTAAATTACATAACTAATCATGTTTTCCTTAGTTAGTAATTGCATCTTCTAAGACATTATCACAATTTGCTAAAAACCCCATGTCAAATTTTTGTAAAAAAAAAAAAAAAAAAAAAAATTTTTGTAAAAAAAAAAATAAATAAATAAAAAAGCTTCTCACAATTAGGACAAATAATTTTTCACATTGTTCATACAAATAAAAACGTTATGTTTAAAACATTACTTGTATAATGTCTCTTGAATGCCAAAGGAAGTACATAACTAATATGTATTTTCGGGTACATTCAATCGAAGCTACATTGAATTAGGAGCGTTTGGGTTATCTCTCGTTTTGTTACAAAATTTGCTAGAAGAAATTCTTTTTATGCATTAAAATGAGTCAAGATAATCGCACCTCCACATTGTCATCATATAGGCACACACTAGAACATTATATCAAAATTCTCATTAGTTTCTACTAAAGTTTAAAATTTTGTGTATCTAGGATCAAACATGCCTCCTGCAACTTTCTATGATCACAAGGACACTCTTAACTACATTCCCAAACATCATAAGACTAAGGGCCTTACTCCTGCCCAAGTCAAAATCGTCAAAGCCTTAGAAAAACGTTACTTTCATGAGGGTAGAACCATTGACCCATCCTTTCTAGAAAACACAAACATTCGCCAAGAACTTGCCGCCATCGACTTTGATTGTCTCCTAAACATCAATGAACCAATTTGTCCTAGATTTGTCCTATAATTCTATGCTAGTATAATTCTTGCCACTAAAGATGATGGTCTAATAACCGTCAACTTTAAGGTCAACCAACATGAGTATCACCTTCCTATTGATCAATTTTCCCGAATCCTTGGACTTCCTTATCGAGGCACTTGCCTTTACTCGGACAAATGGTCCCTTTCAATCCTTGACTCAATTGTTGATCGCATGCCTCTATATGACACTCCTCTAATTGCCAAGGAAATTATCCGAGAACATCTCTTCCTTCCAAGAACTTCAACCACCAAGAGAACCCGTTCGGGAAATGAAGTCAATCGAGATCCATTTAGTATGGAACGCAACGAACTCAAACCCCAATTCAAGAAATGGGAAGAAGTCCTTAGGGAAAATGTTTTGTGCACCATAGGTAACCAAGATCACATCAATGCTTATCTTTGTTACATGCTCTTTAGTATGTCCACCCGCCAACCATTCAATTTATCCTACTATGTGGCCAAAAGGATGGCCGACATACCCATGCTAGAAACCAACGCTCTTCCCTACGGGATGCTTCTCACCCGTCTCTTTAGAGCCTTTGCACCCATTCCACCCAATGCCAAAGGGTTTTGTCCGGACTACTCTCTTATTGATCACATATTTTCTCCATTGAGTGATAAGATAGTAGCTAAGACTCAAGGGAATTGTCCTCATCCTCCAAGCTCCTCCTCATCATCATCAATGAGCGAGGATGATGGACTCCCCAACTCTAGGCTTCCTCCTCGAGACTACTTCCAACAACTTCCAGTTCTTGAAAACCAATCGGAAGAGTTCAAGCAGACAAGAGGAATGTTCAAGTGCATCAGAAGGTTCCTAACCAAGATCAACAAGAAGCTAGATAGGCAATGAGCGGGTTTATGAGTGTTTGGTACATTTGCTCTAAAACAATGATGTATTGTGTATTTGTCTTTTCTTAGGATGATTACTTAACTATGAACGATTATGTGTACTAACCAAATCTTGCAGGTAGATAACATCTTGATGTTATCATTTTTCCATTTTTTTCACTTTAGTAGTGAAATTATTAGCCCTTGCTTGATCTATATCGCTACGTGTGTTAATACCTGTGTTTTTGTTATTTTCTTATCACATCTAATTAGCTTCATATGTTTTAGGAAAATTTACAGGATTTGAAAGGGTTTCGGGGGATCAAAAATGCCCACTGTAAGTTTTTTTGGACTGGCGGATAGGGCAAAACCAAATATTTGGTTCCGTCCTTGCAAAATTTTGGTTCTGCCAAAATTATCCTGATGGATCAGGCGGAACCAAATTCATGGTTCTGCCTGTGTTGTCGTTTGGTTCCGCCGTCCAATAGTAAATTTTTTATAAAAAAAATTAAAATTTTCGTCTAATCCCGCACTCTAGATCACTCATTTTAGTTATTAGAATACTTTTTACTGATATTTACTCACATTAGGATCATCTTACTTCACTTGAACCAAAAGGAATACCATTTCCCACCAAAATTTGAAATTTCCCAAGGAACCTTTCTCCATAAAGGAAGGATCCCTATATTTGGTTCCTTGCTATCTGTGGGTGTCTGACATGAAAGATTTTGTGATGATTGCAACTCATTTACTGCATATCTCACTTATATCACTCAACACTCTTCCATTGGATTGACTTTGATGATTAGACAACCTTATCTACCACTTCCAAATCATTAGAAACCTCCATTTTTATATGGTTTAACATCAAATCCAAACACACTCTTCCATGAATCTTCAACTCTATAAATTAGTACCTCCAGGATACACATTTTTCACACCTTCACCACCACTTCCTTTGATCTTTAGCATCTCATACGCATTTTCACAATGACAAAATCATCCAACTCATCACCCGCTAGGCCACCTAGAAGAACCGCAAGGATAAGTGTCAAGCCTTGTTGTTTTGTCAACTTGAATTCCTCATCATCAGACTCTTCACCTGTAACCATCTCATCTCCCATCCGAGATGAAAATTTCTTAACTTTTAGTACTCCTACACCAAAACCAAGATCACAAACCTTTGTGACTACTCCACCACCAACAAAAACTCCTGTAGCCAGCACACCACCTCCTGCTCCATCTCAACCACCAATGTAACACCCCCTAAATTATGAGTTAACAGCAGAAGACTAATTGGGGTATTACGGGGAGGATCGAAGTCATAACCATAGAAAATGGCTCAAATGAGGCGTTTTGAAAATACTGGTCATTCATATAATAATTCAGTTACAAAAGTGATATATCAGAGTTATGAAATCCATAAAAGGAGATAGTAGTTTGAACTGAATGACATAATTTATTTTAAACACCATAAAAACTATAAGTTTATTACCCGCTCCGTGCCTTGACTGCTCCGCTAATTACCTGAGATAAACATGCTAAAAGTCAACAAAATTGTTGAGTGAAATCATAGAGTTTGAATTTATAATCAGTTCGAACACAAGTGTAGGATTGCATGTAAAATACAATCATTTGAAATGGTGATATTGCAGTTATATATATATATATTGCCCTAAGTCTCATGACACGCAAACGTTAAAGAGTACCGGGATTCGGTAGGGGAACAATCCAAATTAATGGCATGAGTTATGGCCCTCGTGATATAGGAGATTGCCATCTTCCTATTTAATTCAAATATAATGCATTGCGACTAATCCGACTAGCAACTAAGGCTATCCGTCAAGGTATTAGTGGAATAGGTAGTCAGCCTCCAATAGATCTATTCACTATATTCGCGTTCATTCGCAGTGATTAATGGTTCATGATATAAGGGGCTTTTGGCAACAGTGGTAAATTAGGCAATATCAATCAGGTGAAGCATACATAAAAATACTTGTGTTCTATTTGTAACATGTATCTCCCCCACGGAGTTGTAAAGTGATAAAATGAGTAAAAGTGGGGCTATGACTCACCTTGAGTATAACTGGTGAGGTGAAATGTGAATTCAAGTGAGATTACGGTAACGGCTCCAACACACGACCTGAATAATGGTAAAGTCTGAGAATATGGCTTAATATGAATGGTGATTGTGAAAGTGAGTAACGGATAACGATCTGATTGGTGATGTGAGTGTCATATGTTTAAAATGCTTAAAGTTCAAAAGTAATATTATATATAATATTATTTTGTTTTTATGTCTTTAAATCCAATAATATCGTTTCCTAGAATGTGGTGAAACAAAACGTTAAGTTAAATTGTTAAAAACTCGTTATATAAAAATATAACGTAACGTGATTAAATATGTGACTGAAACGTAAAAATGCACGTGATTGAGTGTTGAAAAGTATAAAATATGATATAGAAATGAAAATGAAGTAAAGTTACAGTTGGTCCTTGAACTTTTATAATTTTTACATTTTCTACCCTAACGGAGTTAGTGTTGCACTGTTAGTCCTTGGTTATGTATATTTTACATTTTTAGTCCAACAACTTCCAAAATGACTTTCCAAGCTTATTGTTTAATATTTTAACATTTTCTACCCTCATTTTACTGTTTTGGCAGTTTTGGGATGTAATTATATACAACTTACATTTTCTACCCGAATAGTGAAATATCTTTGCAAAACTAGTCCAAAAATCACAAAAAAATGTGAAAAAGAAATCCGAGAGTTGTAGTAACTTTATAAAGCTTATTCAAGTTTTATTCAACTGCTTATTTGCTAATATAGCTTATTTTTCACTTATTGGACTTAACGAGTAATTTAAAGGCCCATTAACGTTTTTAGATCCGAGGGGTTTTAAGACAAGTTGGGCTTATCATTGGGCTTTTTTTAAGGTTACAAAATCATATTCAAAAGGCTTGTATGACCAGCTTATCGAATAAGCTTAAAATCAGCTTATTGGGCTATTAAGCCCAACCAAATATATTTGCAAGTTTTACTTCAGTCTGAGTGGTGTTTACTTTGGGCTTTAAAAACAACTTATATTAGCTTATCAAAGAAAACTCATAACATGAACTTATTAGGTGAACTTGTAAAGAATCGAGATGTGTAATAAAATTCATATGTCGTGTGTTCGAATTTGGTTTTAAATAGCCATTTCCTAGTCGATATAATGAGTTGCAAAAATATTAAATGTGACAAATAAATGTGTTACAAGTATATGCTATACAATATGTGTTCAAAATGGCTTCGATATGTATTAAAATGAGTATATGAATGTCGAGTGGTGATGTAACTCGATTGTTGGCCATTTCTTGATGGAGGTTGTTTATGTATTAACGAAGAATAAATAATAAAAACACGTAAATAATTTGAGAAAGTATATACGTTTGAAATAAAATGTGAGCATGCATGAAACATAGAAAAGCTTAGAAATAATTGGAGAGGCGTTCAAAAGACTTACAATCACCTTAAAAGGTGGTGAGTTTTCCATTTAAAAGGACTAACAATCGAGTGAGCAACCCTTAACTTGCTAGAACTAAAACCAAGGAAGTCGAATGGGGCTCGTCGACTTGTAAATGGACTCGAATAAAAGAGAAAATGGTTCCTTGCTTGATGGTCTCGGCTGTGAACAAAACTAGAGAGAAATGGGAGCTATTTGCTAAGGTGTGAACAAGGAAAAATGGGTGTATGAAATATATGTGTATCGATGCATGCATGTAACTCGATTTAAATGGTACAAGTTGGTGATTTGCTATTTGATCTTGGCAGTGATGGAGGGGACATGGGGAATATATTTGGCTAGGAATTCTTGTTGTGTAAGAACCAAGTGGGTTTGGTTCAAGTAGTATATGTTATATATGTGTGTATTTATCGATATATATAAGGATGCAAGTGGATTTGGTTAGGAAGTCTTTGTATATATAAAAGGGTTTTATATTGGCACAAGTTTGGTGATCAAATGTATGTATAGAGACTTGGCTAAGTGTGAAAGGGTAAATAGAATGTTGTATACTTATACACGTATATAATATATACTGTATATTAAGGATGCAAGTTGATTTGATAAGATATTGGAAGAGATTTAGGATAGGATTTGAGGATTTATAAACATCTAGTACTTGAGTATGAGTTTCTAGTTGGTGTGAACATGTTTGTGAACGTATATGTATGTTTGCATGCATGGTCGACATATAGGATTTTATTCAACAAGTTGGGATAGTTAGGAGTCGAATGAAAAAGATGAGGGGACACAAGGAATAATATTTGCTAGGAAATCTTGTGTTTAAGTTCAAGTGGAGGGGGTTTTGGTTACATGTCAAGTGGTAAATATATGTGTGTCGACATCTATGTAAAAGGTTCGAGTGATATATATTCAAAGGGTCCAAAAATATATATAACGTGCAACATTGTAAGAAAGAGGTGAGAAATGAACTTTGGAACTCAATATTGATCTTAGAACATAATTGACACGGGTGGAATCAAGTTAAAACCGAATTTGTTAATATGAATATAAGTCGAGTGAAATTTGTACATGTGTTGATGGTGATAAGCTTTAGACCTCATTCATGTATTAAACGTTCGTAATAGAAAACGAGATTCGACATACTAATTCTTTGGTGGGTGAGGAGTCGAGTGATGTAAAAAGTTGGGTGTGTTGTGTGTCAAAATTAAAAGAAAACGAGGCTAAGTTTGGGTGAGTTGAACGAGTGCTATACAAGAGAATTAATAAACTTAAAAAGTGAGTTGGGCTTTGTGAATAGTACCAGGCCGGAATAGTTTGGCCGTGTAAATGTATAAGATACGTTTGGTGTATATTGAGTGTATTTGATTTTCGTGGTCCGCGTGTGAGCTCGTTCCAATATTTGGTGAATCACTTATCAACGTGTTTGAGTTATTATAATGTAATAAACAAAAAGTTCAATTTTTTTCCCATAAAAATGGTTAACTGAACAGTAATGGTGAATAATACTTGATTAACGTCTACAAATTACTAGGGATTTTTACAGATTGCTATAGTACCCACCCGTCAAACAGAATTCCGTCTCGGAATTAAAGTCTAAGGTAGTTGTTAGGGTTGTCTAAGTGAATAAATATGGGTATTTGTCACGAATTTTTGGTGTCACACTAAAAGAAATATTTTGAATGTCTCGCCACCTAGTGAACCTAACGGCTATGAATAGTAATTTCCAACGACTATGAACAGTGATTTCTAACGAATATGAACAGTGAATTATAATGGCTATGAACAGTGAATCTAACGGCTATGAACAGTGATTCAAACGGCTATATTTCTCCTTATAAATACCCCACTTTAATTTTCATTCTTCCACCAACCATATTTCTCTCATTTAATTATTTCAAAATGCCGTACCTTGTTACCATTCTCGCGATCGTGTATGTTGTTGTTGCCGCCATCTACTTGGCCTATGTTCCGGATGAAGACTACAAATTTTTGGTCGGGGTTTTGGTGATTCTCGTACCACTCATGGGTTTAGCCATCGGCGTGGATAAGATATGGGGGTAATAGTCTTGCATTAGGATGCTTAAAATAAGTCCTTGTTGTGTTTCTATGTAATCTCTAATGAATGTGTAATAAGACTTGTTTGTTTTTATGAATAAGACCACGACTTTTAATTATCGCGTTTAATGATTTGTTTGTATTTATCGTACAGAATACTCAAGGTGATACATCCCGTAGTGGCTCTCGATCTTGTAGGTGTGGTGGTGTTTTTCATTGGCTTGGCGAGTCAACCAATTGGCGATTTCATACCTTACTTAGTGATCTTTGTAACATTAGCACTACCGTTGCTAATCATATCGTTATGTATTAATTTTCGTGGATTCTAATAAAATTTACGTTATTTATGCTTTCCATATATTTTTATGAATTTTTGTGATTCTTGAATTCATACTTATGTCGGGTTTCTTTCATTGGGATGATGGGTAATATGTGTAGATATCTATTGTGTGTTGTCCAAAGGGATGTTTTCGAACAGTTTGTCTAGTCACAAGGCTTTGCTTTTGAATGAAGATTGTTTTAGAAAATTTGGAAAGATGACTGTTGCATTCATGACATAATTCTTCCCAAATTAGACATAGGTGATCAGGCTATGTATAATTGAGGACCAATGATGTGATGCTTGGTTCAGTCAAAGTGGTATTATGTTTTCTCAAGATGTTTTAGATGGTGTTCAACGTGTTGTTTTTGTAAAATGGCAACCTAAATAATTTTTCAAGGTAACAAGAAAAATCGGTTCGCACAACGGTGATGGATTAGAAATTTCTATGGTGGTAATAGGATAGTTCTGAAATGGATCCTAGTGTTTGTGAGAGACTACTTATAGGATGGTAATAGTCTATTGTTCTGTCAGGACTGTTATTAACCAGATTCCTAATGGGATAGCAGTGTATTGTTACGAAATGACTATGAATTGGGTAAATGGAAAAGATACTGTAATAGACGTAGGTTGTGACTATCATACAATATAGAGATCTCATAAGATAGAAAGGTAGTTGTTACACTCGGGTTACTCCATCGTACCTAAGGTAAAGTACAAAAGGAAATACAACTCTAGAGGGTTTGAACTATGGTTTATTTATTACAACAGGAACTTCTTCTTCTGTTTAAACATTGTTGTTGCCCTTTGACGTTTTTGAGGTTCTAACGAGCTTCCATTCTATTGCACTGGCCTTGTCGTTCTAATTGGTATTCCGAATTGGGCAATGACTCTTGTAGTGTCCTTTCCTACCACATTCGTGGCATACCACGGCTAATGGTTGTGCATTAGTGCCTGTGGCTTTGCAATCTCCTGTATTGTGGCCCGTTTTGTAGCATTTCCCGCACTTAGCAATGCAAAATCCTGTGTGATGCATCTTGCATCGCTTGCATAGAGGTTGTTTCCCACGATAACCATTTCCGTTAGCAGGTGTGGCAATGCAGTCTCTGCCAGCTTCCTGCCTGTAATCTTGTTGGTGGTGGTAGTTGTTTCGATCTTGCAGATGATTGTGGTTACGGTTGTTGTTGTTGTGGTACCTGCAGTTGTTAAGTGTATTGGTTTCTCTTCCATCCAGTTTTCGCTTCCATGCAGTTGTTGGATGTAGTACCCTGTTTAACTTCTTGGTCCAGAAATCTCTGGGTAAGGGTGATGGTAGGTTCAGTCATTCCTTCTGTATCTTTAAGGTGAGTTGGTTTGCAACCCGTGAAATTCTCATAGGTACACTTACAAGATGCAGCCGTCTTCCTTTCTCCCGTTGCTCTATTGTTGCTACTCGGATGAGCCACTGTAGTCGCTTCGAGTACTGCAGCAACGATGTTGGTTACCAATTTCTGGATAGTTTCAGGAGTCATAGTTGGGGTTGGTGTCGGTGTGGTATTTGCCTTTCTCATGTTGGCCATCTTCTATTAATATCACAAGAAACATGGATTTAGAATTCACATAATGACCGTGTTAGAATAAATTGAGTAATAGGGTGATTGTATACAAGTCCTAACAATCTTATCACAATGTAAAACTTGCAACCAAATGATTCTCAATTGGTTGTAATTGCTAAGGAACAAAGTGATTCATCATCTACAAAAGTTGAAGTTCAGCAACTTTCTCTTCATTCATCAAGTTTTCTTCTGAAATTTTCTTTAAAAATCTATGGTTATAGCCCAGTTATGACATGTCTGAGGAACCATAACAATCATAGGTAACATCACGGCATGTCTGGATACAATCACTATACACAGGAATATAAGGAAACAACCCTAACTCCGCATCAATATATAGCAATTCCATAACAAACAACATAATATTAATAACTTGATCGATTGTTTTACAAAACAAATGATACAAGGTCTTTTATTAATGCCCCATAAGATAGGTTAAGATGCCGTTGTCTTTCTCATTGTAAAACTGTCATGTGGGAGCGTGTCTTCGAACATCTCTGACTGAAACCTCGTCAGTCCGTCCTCCTTCTTGTCGGATAAAAGGTCATGTAGGGTGACGTTGACCGTCTCGGGGCGGTCGAGCGGTGTTCTGTCAACGATGTTCAGGAGTGTATTGATTTGCTCCTTATGACGCTCGAGTTGCGTCATGATGGTGGAAGGAGTAGGTGTGTGGGCAACTGTTGTCCTGAAGCTCTCTCCAGTCTTGAAGACTCGGGCTGGAAGAGTGAAAACAAGTGGGAAATAGTAATGATGAAGGAGACCTGAGAGGGTAAACTCTCCTCAGGAGTCGGCTCCCTGGTGAGGTGTAAACAGGTATGATGGGATGAGTAGATTAAACGAGTAGTCGGGTCCAACTGACGGTGGAGGGGATGATGATAGTAGTGGTGGTAAGGTATGCTCAGAAGATAATGGTGGTGTCATCCTAATCATATCCATTGGTGATGTAGGGGATAGAGGTGGTGATGGTGGTATCATCGAAACTACGGGTAATCGTACTCTCTCGCGAGATGTATGCATACGGATAGGGCCATTGGGATGGCTCTGAAATAGTGTCATGAATGGTTTGGGCTTATAGGGTTTTAAAATCCTGACTCTTCTGCGCCGAGCAACCGGGGCAGGTGGGGGTGGTGGTGTGGGTAATGGAGTCTCCGAATCAGCTGCAGGCAATCACTGCTGAGTCTACATATACTGATCATCTGTAAGTGGAGTGTCGAAACCATAGAGGGGGGGGGGTGAATACGTTTCCATTTAAAAAACATAAAAACTTTTTGTATCAAACACCAGATCAAGTGTGATGTAATATGAAAAGTATCAAAAATGATCATATAACATCTAGGGATGAATAAATTAACCTACAACACAAGCACAATCAAACCATGACACATACATTGTTAGACCCGTTTCCCGTATTCAAGTAGGCCCCACCCTAGATGAAAAGGGACCGATTGGCTAGTCAACGAATATTTTTGGTAGTCAAACCCGAAGTCAACTAATGGTCAATGAATGTATGGTATAGTATTGGAAAGTATTATGAGGCACAAATGGAAAGGAATAGACCTAATGGGCTAAAGTTGTAATAGACTAAATGTGTTATAAGTTAGTTGTGGCCAAAATAGAAGGAATGAGACTTGAGGGGCTTCATGTGCCAAAGGGCCAAAGTTGCTACCTAACTAGCCTTATCTAGGAAATTCTAGATATTTCCCTCGTTATTTAGATAAGGGTGTTTTTGGTGGTCCGATTTTAGGAAGAAGAAAAAGAGAGGGAAAAAGCTAGTGATAACTAAAGAAGAAGAGGAAGATGAAGTCCTTGTGCTTAGGGTTATGTCCTAGCAATGAGCCACTCCAAGTAAGTATCTCTATCTTAAATTGGTAATGATTATTAAGGTAAAGGTTTATGGGTTAAGTGGATTTTTATCATATGATCATGATATGATCATATGATGATGTAGAAAACATAATGGGTAAGTTTAGATGGGTTATCTAACCCTTGATCATGATGTTGTGTTAATGAGTCTGTGGAAAACTAGAAGAGGGGTTGAATAGTTTTATGTCTTTTTAATTTATTATAAAAACTTTGTTTACTTTTAAAAACTTAGATTCGAATTTATGTGAACTCAACTCTTGAAAAATATGAACAAATATAAGTGGATCTAAATTAACAATGCAAGTAAAGTAATGAAATGAAATGAAAGATAGAGATGGAAAGATCGAACCGTGAGACAAAGGATTTATAGTGGTTCGGCTACAAGGACACCTTCCTTGCCCTACTCCACTCCTCGAGCACCTAACTCGAGAGTTTTCTTCACTATGTCAACAAGCTCCCTTATGGCGGAGAAAACCTTACACAACTTTCGCTTACACCAATTTTACGACACAAAGCTAAATGTCGAGTTCTAATCATAGCTAGAACCAATCTCACAACTTCAATCACAACTTCTTCACGACTTCTTCACTACGGCGTCACATCTACTTCACGACCTAGCACTACTTATATACTCTTCTACTTCTTGACACTTTCACTACTTACACACCTTAACTTCTTCACAACTTCACTACTTACACACTAATCTAGCCTAAACAATTATGCTCACACCTATCTAACAAATATACACAACTTATACAAATGAATGAATGATTTACAATTTTGATACACCAACAACTTGGATGGAAGAGATACACCAAGTTGTAATACTTCTTGTCTTGAGGGATAGAAGTATTCTTCTCTTGCACTTGAGAGGTTGAAGCTTTGGATCACTTGAAACAAAAGCTTATAATTATATGATCAAAGGATTGATAAGAAAGAATAGGAAAGATTTGGACAGAAAGCTTTTAGTGCAAAAGGTGAGGAAAAAGTCCAGGAATGAACCAGTATTTATAGGCAAAGCTGGGAGGCTGAGGAGCGTGGCCGGTCCCCTTAATTAGGGGGCCGGTCCCCTTAATTATTAAGAGGGCCGCCTGCCAAATTAAGGGGGCCGCCCCTTATATCATTTGCCCAGCTTTGTTTTTTTGTCGGGAAGGTTTTTCTGGAACATTTTTGCCATTTTTGGTTGAAAATTTGAATTCATAAATTTATTATGGATTAAACATTTTCCTTTAATTTCCAAAAATGATTTTGTAAAAGATATAAAATGTTTGTGTCATTTTATAAAAAATCTAGTGATTTAGAAAATGTTCCTTTGATCATATAATGCATTAGGCATTTGTTTATTCATACCTTAAGTGATTAAGTTGTTAAAATAGATATTTACAACTAAATACTTGTTTACGTCATAATCTTTCGTTTAATGATTTTACATTTTGTGATTATCAAAACGTAGAGATATCGAAAAATATTAATAACGTATTTAGGCATTATTTATATCAACAATCTCCCCCTTTTTGATGATTACAAAGTCTAAACTCATTAGATTAAAAAATAATTTTTAGACAAGTATTTAGTGAGTTTATATCTACTTCTCCCCCTTTTTGTAGAATCAAAAAGGTTATGCCGACAAGTTTTAGATACGAAATTTGTCGGAACGAGAACTCCCCCTTGATGTGTGCTCCCCCTTGTTCGAGGGCACCAAGGAGAGGAGCTAGGGAAATCTTGGCTGCAAAAACAAGTTAAGGACACAAGACATATATATACATAGCAAAAAATATTTAGAACAAATTAATAATTTATTCATGCATTCAAGATGATCATGTATAACACATGAATCATCATTACATCACACAATATGCTTAAGACATAAGGATTACAACATAAGTAAAAGATACTAATGATCCTAATATTGCCAAAGAGAGCGATTGGACTTGCTTACGACACAAAAGGGTGAGGGATTTTATTTTGGGGCGGAAAGCATGTGAATAGGACTTAGTTATTTGATGGTGAGGGAAATGGAGTGGATGGAGTGGATCTAATGATGTTATATCGGGTTAGGGGAGGAATAGGATGAGGACAAGTGAGTAGATATTCGATCCAAGAATTATCTTCACTCAAGTGGAGGATTTGTTTTTGAAGGAAGATGCAACAAGGACAATAGTGGGTGTGGTTTGTAACTTGATCCAAGTTGAGAGAGTGGGGTAAGCAATTTGAGTAGGGTGAGGATGGAGGTTGTCCCTTGTTGCGTTGTACAAGGTGCATAGCAAGAAGATCACTAAGTTCGTGGATTTGGTTAATTTCTTCATGAAACTTTTGCTTTTCCATGGGAATGTGGATTTGATCATTTGGTGGGAATGGATGAAATTGGGGAGTGTGGTTTGAGGTAAAGTTTGATGTTGACCAATATGATGAGGATTTTCGAAGGTTTCATTGAAGTTGGTTTGAGGTTTAGAGGTGTAGTTTGGAATGAATGTGGATGTTTGGCCAACATGATAGGGTTTGTAAAATGGTTCAATGTAATGAGCTTGAGATCTTGGAGAGTAGTTGGGAACAAATGAGGATGGAGGTGTAGGTTGTCTAGTCACACCATTTGTTGAGATGGACTTATTGTGAGGGTTAGTTTTTCTTTTCCATATGCGTTTTTCGATCATCCTTGCTAACCTTGAGGTTTTTGGTTTTGGTTTGATGGGAGAAGACATGATGAGATGAGTGAAGATGGTGAGGAATGAGGTTATTTATAGTGGAGGATTGATGTGATTAAGGATGGATAAAGTTGTTGGGGTGATTAGGACAAAATATGTTTGTGAATTTAGGGAAGTGTAGGATGAAATGGGCTAAAAAGTGGAAAAAAAAACAGTGACTCTGACCCTCAGATGGCCGGTCCCCTTAAATATTAAGGGGGCCGCCCATCTGTTGATTCCCAGGTTACCAGAAATGGGTTTTTGGCAGAAAATTGTAGAAAAGGTTCTATTTTAAGGTTTAGTTTCAAGCAAGTCCAACTCTTTGAGGCAAGAAAGTATGTAATATATTAGTAATTATGCATGCAAGACATAATTAAACAAATAAGCAAGCAAGAAATTCTATCTATCAATCAAGAATATTAAAACGAGTAATCATATAAGGCACGGAAAATAGAACAAAGGTACTAGAAACTAACAAGGAATTGGTGATGGAACAAATGTGGAGATGTGATTAGCAATTTTGTTCTAGTGTGTGCCTATATGCAACAAATGTGGAGATGTGATTGTTTCGACTCCTAAATGCAAAAATTTCCTAAGAAACAATCCAAAGTCTCCTTGATTTGATTTTGCTCAATTTATGAATATCAAAGATATATATTAGGTTATATATTTTGAAAATTCATGTGAGATTTTATGCATGAAAGAAAAATGTTTTTAGCATTATTCAACAACGCAAGCAAAATGGTTTTCATGTGTTTTCCTAGATGTGAGAATGATTTGAATAAAATAGATTGGGCTTTGTATATAAATATGTTCATCCAAAAGAAAAATGTTTCCCAATCTTTAATTTTGTGCAAAACAGATTCCTAGACACAGATGAGAGGAGGAAAGAAAGGAAAAAGAATAAATTTTTTTCAGACAGATGGCCGGTCCCCTTAATGAGATGCCGGTCCCCTTAATAATTAAGGGGCCCGCCTTTTTAACATTAAGGGGTCCGTCCATCTGAGGATTAAAAATGTACCAAAAATGCATAAAATTCAGTCAATTTGTTCCATCATTCATAGGCCTAAACGTAAGTGGTTAAAGAGTTCTCGCTTAAGGGGTTTAGTGAATATGTCCGCTATGTTATCTTCCGATGCAACCTGTGCTATAGATATGTTTCCTTTTTGAATGTTATCGCGAAGGAAGTGATGACGTATTTCTATATGTTTAGTCCTAGAGTGTTGAACGGGATTATTACATAAATCTATAGCACCTTTGTTATCACACATAATTGGGACATTATCTAACCTAATGCCATAATCTACGAGAGCTTGTTTCATCCATAGTGCTTGTTGACATGCCTTTCCAGCGCTTACATATTCGGCTTCTGTAGTAGAAATAGCAAGAGCGGTTTGCTTCTTCGAAAACCAAGATGTTAGGCAACATCCCATAAACGTGCAAATACCGCTAGTGCTCTTTCTATCCACGTAGTCTCCCGCATGATCCGAATCCGCATAGACGATAGTTTCTATGTCGGATCCCTTAGGATACCATAATCCTAAGTGTATAGTGCCTTTAATGTATCAGAAGATACGCTTAACCGCTTCTAGGTGAGAGGTTTTGGGATCCTCTTGAAAGCAAGCACAAAGGCAGACACTGAACATGATATCCGGTCAACTTGCCGTTAGGTATAGTAAACTACCTATCATCCCTCTATACTTAGTGTTTTCTACGAACTCACCTTCTTCATCTCTTGTGAGTTTTACTTCCGTAGACATCGGTGTTTTCATAGGCTTAGAGTCTTCTAATCCAAATTTCTTAAGCATCTCCTTAATGTACTTAGATTGATTAAAAAATATTCCATCTTCTAATTGTTTTATCTGTAATCCTAGAAAGAAATTTAGTTCACCCATCATACTCATCTCAAACTCATCATGCATGATTTTGGCGAATTCATCACACATATCCTGACAAGTCGATCCAAATATAATGTCGTCGACATATATTTAGACAATGATGAGATTTGGGCTTTTCTTTTTCGTGAAAAGAGTGTTATCTACCATTCCCATGGAAAAATCATGTTTAATAAGAAAAGCTTTTAATCAATCATACCAAGCCTTAGGAGCTTGTTTGAGTCCATATAAAGCTTTCTTCAGTTTATAAACATAATCAGGTTTTGCGAAGTCAATGAATCCTGGAGGTTGTGCCACGTATACCTCCTCATTGATAAAACCGTTAAGGAATGCACTTTTCACATCCATTTGAAATAACTTAAAGTCTAGGGCACATGCATAGGCAAGGATAATTCTTATAGATTCTAATCTAGCTACGGGGGCATAAGTTTCGTCATAATCAATTCCTTCTTGTTGATTATAACCTTGGGCAACTAACCTAGCTTTGTTCCTAGTAACAATTCCATTTTCATCCAACTTATTTCTATATACCCATTTAGTTCCTATGATGGTCATGTTCATAGGATTTGGGACTAGTTCCCAAACGTCATTTGTCTTAAATTGATTTAGTTCTTCTTGCATAGCAATAACCCAACTTTCATCTTTTAAAGCCTTATTTATATTTTTGGGTTCTATTGTTGAGAGGAAACAAAAGAAGTTATTTTTATCTTAAGCTTGTGATCTAAGAGTTCTTTGAATTAGGCTTCCTATTATATTATCTAATGGGTATGATTTAGATTCCTTAACATTTACTATTTCGTTTTCTCCTAGTGTTATATTTTCATTATCATCACCTAAGGGTTTAGTTTTACTAACCTCAATAGCTTCTTCTTCAACTAGGTCATCATCTTCTAGAGGCAATGTTTTAGGTGGTGGTGGAGTTTCATCAAATGTTACATTCAATGACTCTTCTACTTCCATAGTGTGTTTATTAAGTATTATATAAGCTTTACTATTTTGCGAATACCCTAGAAAAATTCCTTTGTACGACTTAGGGTAAAACTTAGTAAGGTAATCCTTTGTATTGAGAACAAAACATTTGCTCCCGAATACCCTAAAGTAATTTAGATTAGGTTTTCTACCTCTTAATAACTCATATGGGGTTTTTCCTAAAATTCGCCTAATTGAGACTCTATTTATTATATATGTTGATGTATCTACGGCGTGACGCCAAAATTTTTGTGGGATAGATTGTTCATTTAGCATTGTTCTACTCATTTCTTGTAAGGAACGATTCTTTCTTTCTACTACCCCATTTGATTGTGGAGTGCGAGGAGCGGAGAAATTGTGAGATATTCCATTTAAATAACAATATTTTCTGAACTGCACTTCGTTATCAAATTCCCGACCATGGTCCGTCCTAATAGATACTATAGAACACCCTAATTTGTTTTGAATCATTTTACTAAATATTTCAAACTTATTAAAGGCTTCGGTTTTATCACTTAAAAATCTAGTCCACGTGTATCGTGAATAGTCGTCTACAATTACTAAGGTATAACGGTTACCTCCGTAACTCCGCACAGCAGATGGACCAAAAAGGTCCATGTGTAATAATTCTAGGCATCTAGTAGTGGAGACTATATTCTTAGCTTTGTGACTAGCGTGTGCTTGTTTTCCAATTTTACAAGCATCGCAAAAATGTTGATCATATCTTAGGTTTGGCAAATTTCTAACTAATTCCTTAGAGGCTAGGGATTGTATTTGTTGCATATTTGCGTGACCTAATCTCCTATGCCACAATGTAGAGTTTTCATCTAAGGTTGCTAGACATATTTTATCTTCCGGTTTATTTCCTAGTTTCATGACATATACGCCACCTTTCCTAATTCCTCTACCTATGACTTTTCCGTCCTTAACTATTTCGCTATCTTTATCGGTAAAGGTAACCCTACACTTATTATCGCATATTTGTCCTATACTAAGCAAGTTGTATGTTAAATTAGCTACATGCTCAACATTTTCAATAGTTAGGGAGTCTTGAGAAATCGTACCTTTGCCAATGATTTTTCCACGCAAGTCACTACCAAAAATAACATTACCTCCATTGTATGCCTTGTAGGAGGAAAATAGCTTGCGATTCCCCGTCATGTGCTTCGAGCATCCACTATCCTTAATCCATTCATCAGGCTCCAAATTTATTCCTAGACATATTTCATCGGTAACTTGAGCTACAAGACATTTTTCGTCGTTTGCTTTGTCCGCTTCGTCTTTGTCGCTATCACTCCATGCTCCACTAACAAAGGCGCTTTGGTAATCATAACCCGGTGGCTTTGGACATTCGCCAATGAGATGGTTTGGGCTTCCACATCTAAAGCACTTTCTTTTCCCGTAGTTATCATTCCTATTTCTTTGAAGCGATCTTCTTTCATCTCGTGGTTGTCTTGTGAATCTTCCTCTTTTCTTGAAAAATTTCTTGAACTCTCTTACGGCCATTGCATATTCTTCGTCTTCACTATAGTCACTTGAATCGTCATCATCACTAACTTCCTTTTTGGCTTTTAGCGCAAGAGATTTGATTTGATCTTTCTTGCTCTTGACCGTTTCCGAGTCTCTCTTTATAATTTCTTCATGGACCTTCAAGTTGCCGATAAGTTCATCAAGCGGTAACGTCATCAAGTTCTTCGATTCTTCAATAGCCGTGACCTTCGCGCGCCATTTTGGATCTAATGCCCTAAGAAATTTCCTTACACAATTTTTGCTAGAAAAAGTCTCATCAAGTGCTTTTAAACTTGTGATAATAGTGTTAAATTTAGCAAATGCATTATCAATAGATTCCTCTTCAGGAATTATAAATTGTTCATATTGTTGAACAAGAAGATCTATTTTGTTGTCTTTGACTTGACTATTACCTTCATGAGTGATTAATAAAGAATCCCAAATTTCTTTATCGGTTTGACACATAAAAATTCGTTCATATTCTTTGCGTGGTAATGCATTATAAATTACCATTTTAGCCTCATTATTTTTTGCTAGTTTCTTTTTCAAATCATCATTTTGTTTTTCAAAAGGTACAATTTCATCTATTTTAGTTAAAGGATTATTTTGAATAGGGCGAAAATCACCATAGGTAATAACATGCCAAAGATCAAGATCTTTTTATTTCACATAAGTTTCGAATCTATTTTTCCTATAAAGAAAACCATCACTCTCGAATAGTGGTGGTCTTTGCATAGGTTGCCCTTGTAAATATTTTTCGGATTCTATAGATCGTTTCAAGTTTTAAAATACAATTTATTTTAAAAATCTTGTTTGACGTAGTTCTTGATACCAATTGTGGAAAACTAGAAGGGGGGTTGAATAGTTTTACGTCTTTTTAATTTATTATAAAAACTTTGTTTACTTTTAAAAACTTAGATTCGAATTTATGTGAACTCAACTCTTGAACAATATGAACAAATATAAGTGGATCTAAATTAACAATGCAAGTAAAGTAATGAAATGAAATGAAAGATAGAGATGGAAAGATCGAACCGTGATACAAAGGATTTATAGTGGTTCGGCTACAAGGACACCTTCCTTGCCCTACTCCACTCCTCGAGCACCTAACTCGAGAGTTTTCTTCACTATGTCAACAAGCTCCCTTATGGCGGAGAAAACCTTACACAACTTTCGCTTACACCAATTTTACGACACAAAGCTAAATGTCGAGTTCTAATCGTAGCTAGAACCAATCTCACAACTTCAATCACAACTTCTTCACGACTTCTTCACTACGGCGTCACAACTACTTCACAACCTAGCACTACTTATATACTCTTCTACTTCTTCACACCTTCACTACTTACACACCATAACTTCTTCACAACTTCACTACTTACACACTAATCTAGCCTAAACAATTATGCTCACACCTATCTAACAAATATACACAACTTATACAAATGAATGAATGATTTACAATTATGATACACCAACAACTTGGATGGAAGAGATACACCAAGTTGTAATACTTCTTGTCTTGAGGGATAGAAGTATTCTTCTCTTTCACTTGAGAGGTTGAAGCTTTGGATCACTTGAAACAAAAGCTTATAATTATATGATCAAAGGATTGATAAGAAAGAATAGGAAAGATTTGGACAGAAAGCTTTTAGTGCAAAAGGTGAGGAAAAAGTCCAGGAATGAACCAGTATTTATAGGCAAAGCTGGGAGGCTGAGGAGCGTGGCCGGTCCCCTTAATTAGGGGGCCAGTCCCCTTAATTATTAAGGGGGCCGCCTGCCAAATTAAGGGGGCCGCCCCTTATATCCGTTGCCCAACTTTGTCTTTTTGTGGGAAAGGTTTTTCTGGAACATTTTTGCCATTTTTGTTTGAAAATTTTAATTCATAAATTTATTATGGATTAAACATTTTCCTTTAATTTCCAAAAATGATTTTGTAAAAGATATAAAATGTTTGTGTCATTTTATAAAAAATCTAGTGATTAAGAAAATGTTCCTTTGATCATATAATGCATTAAGCATTTTTTTATTCATACCTTAAGTGATTAAGTTGTTAAAATAGATATTTACAACTAAATACTTGTTTACGTCATAATCTTTCGTTTAATGATTTTACATTTTGTGATTATCAAAACGTAGAGATATCGAAAAATATTAATAACGTGTTTAGGCATTATTTATATCAACAGAGTCTTGATGATGGTTATGGTTTAGGAAGTAATGATGATGATGAGGATGATAAAAGATGAAGATGATGATGATGATGTTATTGATAGCCTTAGCTTGGAATCAAGGTAAGTAAACCGGCTATAAGATGATGTTATGGTGATTTCCATACTATATGTGTTTATGTGTTTTTATATGTTAAGGCATATGAATGGTTTGTATGAGGTTATTATGTGCAAGTAAGTGTAAGGCTAGTTGATTTGTTAGATAAGGAAGGATTAAGGAAAGAAAGGTTAAGGCTTGAGTGGTTAAGGTATGTGTTTATGTTTAATGTGTTCATGGATAAATGGTTATGGTGTATATGTGTGAATGAAGTATAATGTTATGTTATACCCGTTTTACTTACTAAGCATTTGTGCTTATGGTTTAAGAGTTTAATGTTTTGTTGGTTTATGTGTGACGGAATTGGTGAGCTTGGGCTAAGGATTAAGGTTGCTAATGAGGAAGATAGAAGAATTGATTTGTGTAGGAGCTAGGTAGAATACCGAGCTCATTCAAGATGGTACCCCCGTGAGTCAATAAATGGTTTGTGAAGTGGATTCAAGCGTGAAAATGTATTTCAATGGATTCATAACATTTTGGTAGTCAATCGTTGTGTCAATGTGTGTTTAATGGATTATGGTCAATGTTTAAGGGGGTGTTTGGCAAAAGTGTAAAAGTACCCATTTTGGGTTGTAAACGGGTCAAGTGTTTATGAAACATGTCTTGTATGTTAAAGTAATGATAATGGTTAAGTTTGGTGGGAAAATGAAGTGGTATAAGTGGTTTGTAGTGTAAATGGGTCAAATGGGTTTTAATGCATAACCCGTCTAATTTGTAAAGTACTATTTTGGGGAGTCAGACGGTAAATGTTTTTGTATGAAAATGAGCCCAATAGTATACTAAGTAAATCTGAAAAGTTTGGTAAAATATCGAGATAGGGTTTTCAAGTACGGGACGAAAATGTGATTTTGGCTGATCAGCAGTCTCCATCCGATTCGGATGGAGGGCCATCCGATCGGATGGGCGGCTCGATAAATTTTTTTTGTAAACTTTGACAAATCGTATCTTTTTATCCGTAAGTCGTTAGAGGTCATGCCACCCGGCGTTTTGAAGGTAATTGAGTCAAGTTTCGTTTAAAAATAGTCTCAAGTCCTGAATGCTTATGGATTTTTATAAATGGTCAAAAGAGTAACAGAATGTCCATGAAAGGTCAAGCGTTTACGCATAAAAGTTTTTAATTTTGGTCTAAGCGGGCACGGGGTGTAACATACATAATCAACATAGCATAAGCAACTAGCCACACAAGCATAAACGCAATGCAAATATAAGTATAAAGCGATAAAGAATAAAATGAAAGTAAAGAGATAAGTAAGAAGGCGCTAACCGGACACGATGGTTTATAGTGGTTCGGTCACGAAGCTCTTCTTCACCCTACTCCACTCCCCGAGTACCCAACTCGAGAGTTACTTCACTAATCAACTAGCTCCCTTCTGACGGATAAAACCATACAACGTCGCTTATCCAATTTCCGACACTAAGCTAAATGTCGACTGCTAATCTTAGCTAGCACCAATCTACCACGATCTACCCGCTCTACCCTTGATCCACTTGATCAATACACAAGCCCACAAGCTACAAGAGATCTCCAAGATCTCAACAAGATCACAAGGATCTACACCCACTTGACTTGATCTACCCGATCTACCCTTGATCCACTTGATCAATCACATAAGCCCAATGCCTTCAAGAGATCTCCAAGATCACAATGATCAACCCTCACTTGACTCAATCTACCCTATCTACCTCTGATCAACTTGATCAACACACTAGCTCACAAGCTACAAGAGATATTCAATATCTCTATAAGATCACAATGATCTTCCCTCATAAACTTTCAAAAGAAAGATAGACTTGATGTATGCTATGATACAATCAAGTGTGTAACAAATGTTACAAGTGCTCTGCCTACAACTACAACACTTTGTATCATCTTGGATACCTTGTGTTCTTCTCTTGCACTAGAAGAGGAATGAAGAGGATCTCTTGGTGGGATGTAAGGATCACTCTTAAACAAACTAAGACTCTCTAAATGATCAAAGAAAGTCATCTAAGTGAGGAGGGATTAGACCAGAGAAAACTTACTGGAAAAATCAAGTTGGAAGTGTAAAATGGTCCACTATTTATATGCAAAGAAAAACAAGCCGTTATGGGGACACGGCACCACTAATTGTCACACGACACCACTAAATTTAGTGGTACCGTGTACGATCCTCCATTTGTTTTTAGTGGGGAAGGTTTATTTGGGAATGTTTGGAGCTGTTTTTGGGGGGAAAATGACTGTTGGGATTTTTAAACTAATTTTTCAAAATAAAACATTTCTTTTTAATTCAAAAATAATTTGTAGAATATATTTTTGAAAGAAATGTTTTGTCACATTCAAAATGTGAAGTTTAGAGAAAAATATAATCCTTTGATCATTTGTCAAGTAGTAGATTTGTTTGTCCATACCTTGAGTGATTCACGTCGGGATGGAAATCTACGGCTTTGTTGAAGCATACTTGAGACGTCGGGAGGTGTTGATGTAAGTATGCATTGATGATTTGTGTTTACAAGTAACTTGCATATTTTATGTTATGTATTACAAGTTACATGTTTGTCATTATTAAAATCGAAGAAATCGTTTAGTTTAAATATCGTAATATTTGCACTAACATGGAGTGTAAGTGAGAGAAACTGGACGGTTCTCCGGGTGAGGTGATGAAATGTATGCCCGTCTAGCTAGTACGTACGGGTCTTCTGATATGGGTGAGTCTGGTTCACTTAGTGCAACAGGTGTCATAGGCGGGGTGTTCGATACTATAGAATTCGATGTACTAGGAACTATGGGTGAGGTTATAGATAGTAAAGTGCTCTCGAACTCCATATCCGATGATGAGGTGCTAAGGTGTGAGTGACTGTAGACATGGTACTGTAATAACCCGTAAATAGTAAATGTAAGTAATCAATAACATTAGGGGTGTGAAAATAAAGGTGAAGTAATCAAGTATGTGAGAGTAAGTGTGAGATGTGAAGATTAGTGTGAAATAATCTTAATAAGTAATGTACTGAGCACGGTGATATGCAGGCACGGAGGGCGTAAAGTGGTATGGTGTAAAATCATTCATTTTGAAAGTGTAGTTATAGTCCAATGTTTGAAAACATTTGGTTCTCTATAACCATGGCTCTGATGCCAATCTATAACACCCCCTAAATTAAGAGTTAACAGCGGAAGACTAATCGGGGTATTACGGGGAGGATCGGAGTCATAATCATAGAAAACGGCTTAAATGAGGCGTTTTGAAAGTACTTGTCATTCATATAATAATTCAGTTACAAAAGTGATATATCAGAGTTGTGAAATCCATAAAAGGAGATAGTAGTTTGAAATGAATGACATAATTTGTTTAAAACACAATAGAAACTATAAGTTTATTGCCCGCTCCGTGCCTTGACTGCTCCGCTAATTACCTGAGATAAACATGCTAAAAGTCAACAAAATTGTTGAGTGAAATCATAGAGTTTGAATTTATAATCAGTTCGAACACAAGTGTAGGATTGCATGTGATGTGTGTGTCGTTGTGTTCAAGTTTTAAAATTTATAAACACGATTTATCCAATTCTCTAATCACACATACGAGCAAGTATACTCGTCCGTGGTAGTAAAGGTGGGTAAGTCGAGATCGTCCCAAGGGAATTGGGGTTTAGGTTTAGTAAAATAAGTTTTAGCAAAAAGGGTGTCAATCCAATTTGAAGTAAATTTAAAAGCAAGCAAGGTTCAATCAATCAAAAAACAAATATACTTGTGTGTGATTCTATGACCAATTGTTTAGAGTAACCAACCAAGTTAGATGTGACTTGTAGTGATGCACAACTTAATATGAATGATTCACAATCAATGGTTTTTATCAAGAGAAATCATATCTAGAATTCAATCTCCTAGTTAATTCCTTTCGGCCTTGATTAACTATTACGACAATTCTTTTAAGCTTTTTGTTGTTTGAAAGCATTTCTTATCTTAAGAATTCCTACGAATCCTTTCAGCCTTTTTTGTGATGAAATCGTTTCCAAATCCATTTTAATGAGTAAAGATGGTGCTTGTCACTCACCATAATCCATACTAATTCGTGCACTAACTTTTTGGAATAAAAACATAAAGAAAACTCCTTTCGGCCTTTGTTAGTCTTTAACATTGTTTTTACCAACCAATTAAGCAAGATTAGATTGTATCTCAACAAACTTGATGCACGTGATGTGTCATTGCGGTTTAGCAGTATTAATGCCTACTCAAGTTTTAAATTTATATTTAGCCGACTTATCAATAACACACACACTTAACGAGCAGTGTACCCGGTCAGTATGAATATAATGGTAAGCAGAGTGTCGATCACTAAGAGTGAAACGTATTATCTAGTTATTCTAATCAGTATTTTAATATCCTAAGTTAGTTATACAACCTAATCTAACGCAAGGGGGTTCAGCCTGAGAGACTGGCACAATTTGGTTATAATTAAATAGAAAACTAAACTAATGAGCACGAATCAGCGATTAGCACACACGTACACAGATAGATACTCGAGACAATAAGAAGACCTGTCTTGATAATTAAATAGCTTGTCACTTGTTTTATTGCTAGTTTTATATGAAGTGTATATAATTAAACCTTTCTCGTTGGCTCTAATCCTATCGGCGAGTAAACCCTTAACGATTACTTATGTCTATCCTACTTTTCTAGAGACGCTAGAATAAATAGGCGAGGAAGGGGCATGGCGACCCAAGCAAGACTCAGCTAGACACAAAGGTTATCAATGCACTAATAAAAGTCACCAAAGACATCAACATATAAACTTTAATTAATGGGAAAGCAATATTAAGGGGAGTGCATGATCTTCCGTAGTCACATGACACAAGCCCATCAATCCTGATGAATTAAAGCGTACTAAACCAATAAAACAAAACTACTTAATGAATTGAATACATGCAGGACCTTTTTACAGCTCTTGTATCTTTGTTTGAGGTGTGTCTTGTGCTGCTTGGTCGTCTGAATTCGGCTCTAGGGTTATACAAAAGGTCTCTTAAATTTGTCTGACCTTGGGGTATTTATAGTTTATGTCTGAGGGATCGATGCGGCGCATTGAGTTGATAGATGCGGCGTATTGACTTAACTTCGCGTGGGGTCCAAGATTAATATATTCTGGAATATTCGTACACCGTCTTCAGATGCGGCGTAACTTGATCTTTGTATGCGGCGCATGTACTTTAGTTGTCTTGGATTGTAACTGGTGAAATCTTGATAGTGATACGCCATATGTTAGAAGTATATTGCGGCGTATCTGGAGTAGAACGAGCTTGATCTTCTTCTTTGACCAAAGTTTCATATGCGGCGCATGACAGAATTGCATGCGGCGCATTCTTCAAAGTCAGGCAATGGTCTTCGAATTCATCTAAGTATGATATTGCGTCGTATCTGTTGAGTGAGATATGGCGCATCTTCTGGATTTCAGTAGACTTTTGACATCTCGCTTGTTTTGCTCCATAATTAGTCCAAAATCGCCAAGTTTCTCATAATGCTTGTTTTTACCTGAGAATTACTAAAGTAAACATTAATGTATCGATTCTCATATATAATATAATAAAACAAGTCAAATAAATAGGATAAATGATGATAATAAAATGTACTTATTTGAGTTCATCAAACATCCCCCCACTTAAACTTTACTTGTCCCCAAGTAAACCTTAGAATTAATCATATGAAAATGTATCCTAAAAGATATTAGGAGTTATTTTTATATTTAAGCACGTATTCGTTTTGTCATAATCACACAACCAAACACTTAACGAAGTAGAAACCAAAATAATTTTTAATGTAAAACAATTCTAAATCGTTTAGTTGCTTAGTCGTGACGAATATTCTATCATAGGCTTGGCAAGTATACGCATCTCCCCCACTAAAGCCAAGGAGTAACAATTCTAAAGCGGTAAAAAGGGTTTGTTGGTTAAGGGTTGATCATCCTTTTTAATCTCTATCGATCTCATATTCCAGAAAAGGCGAAAAAATTACAAATACATGATCGAATCCACGACCACGATACTTGCAATTGCTCAATTCCTTAACTCGAATGGGCTAAAGATAGGACCAAGTAATCTTCACCAATAATATTATATCAAAAAGGGCGACAAAATCATAAATACATAGCCGAATCCACGACTACGATACTTAAGATTGCTCAAATCCCTAATCTCAATAAATCAAAGGTTTAGATGAAGAATGATATAGGGTATGGATAATATTTGGGATACAAATTGGTGTAAAATGAAAAATAAACAAAACAGATAAATTAAAATCCTAAGTGTGGTTAATCACTTTCCCAACCATCCCATGAATAAGACTCATATCATTGAATAACTCACGCTTTATCACTTGAAACACACGCTTTAGGTAGACACGAATTATACTCAACAAAATCTCAATCAAAGAATAACCTTAGTTGGCGTTCCTATAACGGCCAACTCCCATTCAATCCATAAATATAATATACAACAACAAATAGTGGTGATATCTCCCACTTAATACAAAACTTTACATAAGTTGGTTAAAACAAACTTCCAAATTTTCCTTTTTCTTTTTCTTTTCAATTTTTTTTCGATTTTTTTTTTTTTTTTTTTTTTTTTTTATAGACATCAACATATATGTGTAAAATTTCATAATTTTTCTATCACTATTTTTCCGGATAATTCTTCCATACTCTTCATACTTTCAGAAATAACTGTAATAGTGAAAGTAGCAAACACATGAAAAATAAACTAAAAGTTATACAATATTTACTTTCATACCAATTGCATTGTGCAATTTCCCGACCTAACCAAAGATAATGAATTACGCACGCGAAAACAGGTAATGTAAGGAAACACACTTTGCCTAAAGCAATTAACCACGGATTGGAAAGCTATTGGCTCATCGGGGTGTACGAATGTACAAAAGAATAGGAATAGTGATTCTTTGAATTAACATTGATTGGAAAGCTACGCACGAAGGATAACAACTATAGAATGTCAATGTGAACGATATATAGGATGGTTGGCGTTTAAATGAAGGTACGGGTGTATATATATATTTTCATACATATATACATGTGGTCTTTGTAAAAAAAATGTGCAGTTGAAAAAGGTTTCACTACTGATGATGAGTTATAAATTGGTGTTTGCAAGAAAATGTTGTTCTAATAAATTTGAAGTTTAAAAGAAAAAAAAATCGTTCTCATATATTTGACTTATATACGTATGACATGTACGTATTGTTTACAAGTTAAGAGTTTGAAATCATATGTCTCGCAATGTCCCCATTTTTAAAATTGCATGTCGTGTTTATATTTTTATCCTCCAAAACATGTAATAACTATCAAAACTTCAAGTTGCGGTATTTATTTATTGTCAAGTTCTATTATATGTCGACGTCACAAGTATTTTAAATGATCACAAGTTTATTAAAATGTGTTGAGTTGTGTGTCAAGGAGGGGGAATGGGCTGCGGCCCACTCAAACCAGTGAACCAGGCCAAGACTTTGGTCCTTTAAATTTCACAGCGGCCAGCGGCCTGTAGGGAACAAAACAAAAAAAAAGAATGGTTGGACCATTTGACAGCCCAAGCTAGTTGATGGGTTTTTGCATGCTAAGAAAGGGAAACAAAAGGTTAACCCAACATCATATGATGGGCTTTGGCCCATGTGGTGGAGCATGTAAAATGATAGTTCCAGTTTACTACTTGAAACCAAAACCAACGTACAAAAGCATTGGAACCTGGAGTGTGAATTCCATGCTGCTTATCGGATTCGAGCAGTTTTTGGCAGGTGACAAAGGTTCGAAACAAGGTTTGACGGGACTCTACGTTATAGGAGTACTTGGTTTTAATATATACTCGTTGAAGGACTATACGAATGGAGCAAAAGGAGCACCCCTTGGGGTGTTATACACTGAAGCAACAACAAATAAAAGGACTATTACTTATGGGAACCACGCACCCTTCGGGGTTGGTGGTCGAACTAGACAACTGAAGGTATCGATTTACACTTCCGGGTAAGATTGTGTGGCCTCTCGGCTCACCCGGGACACCATTGACTCACACTATAACAAGATGAATCTAGACAGCTGACACAACCAATATAACGACAACACCTTAAGTTTTTCTGAGCCAATATTAGTTTTAAGAAATCATTTTCAAGTCACACTACACCAACATAATTCGACATACACACTTATGAATTTAAAAGCAATAGAATCACGGTATCAATATAAATTCGAGTGACTTAGATCAAAAACAAAGATAATCACAAGGCTTATACATATCCTTCGAGAGTTCAAGAACAAGACAACAAGGATAAAGATTAAACCTTACAAAGGATTTAAATGATGAATCGGTTCTAGGAGGAAATAGATGAGAGCCCAACCCGGTTCAAAGCAAGCCACACCCTTTTCTTCTTAATCACCCTCGACTGAGACAATTTGTAAGTTTGGTGTTTTTAGTTTGACTTTGCTTCTCCTGGAACCAAGCTTCTTAAGGGAGGATCTTAGGCAAAACCCTTGACCCACTTTCGGTATAGAAAAGAGGGGTTTTACCATTTTTAGTTAACTCTCCTACCAAAACTTTGATTTTGCTAATATTCGGCCTCCAGAGGGTGTGTAGGTCTCGATGTGGCCTTGGAAAGGCAATAAAGATAGACAAAAATCGCAGCCTGATGGTGATGGGGGATAAGGAATCTTTGATTTCATGTGGTGAAGAGTGAATAGGGAAAAGATAGCAGTAGAAAAAGATGAGATTGGATTTCTTTGCACCATCTTTAGATCCAGTTAATGCTAGGATTTGTTTGGAGGATTGTGTTGGAGGATGTATCGAAGAAGGTGAAAGGAAAGATGGGATCAGGAAAAATCTGGTAACTCACGTGAGGATAATGGTGTGGGAATAAGTGTGTTTAATTTTATTTGTTTTTAAACTTTTAGTGTATTGAGTGTACCCCGTGTCTCGTTTAATTAAGGTTTATTTGCGGTAACGCGCCTTCACGTAAATGTGAAAAATATAATTCTGGAGTCATTTTTACGATATTGATGTAAAATAAATTTGTTGACTCCTAAAAATGAATTTTAAAGTTCAACCTTTACTAAATTGGTGTTGGTACGCGTGTGATGTCAGTTTTTCAGAAATAAAAACGATATGACTTCTATGTTTTGTAAATATATTGCCAGTAAGCGTCAGGAAGTGATTACTTCACTTTTCTTGATAAGAATAAGTGATTTTGAGGTTTTTGTTGGTTGTGGTGTGCGGAATAACCTTCCGAATTAATCATGTAGGCACCCAAAAATGCTCAAATAATTTGCCAAATAATAATAAGTTAATTTTTCACTATTAAAATAATGTTGGAAAATTACGGGTGGTTACAGTCTACCCTCCTTAAATTGAAATCCGTCCCGGATTTCAGTTTATGTTATCCGATAGAATGGTGTTTGGGAAGAGATGTTGGTACTCATAACAGATTTAGGGGTTTCTCTTTGTTTGTGGGAGGGTACCCAGGTTGTCTGCCTTTGGTTTTCTCATTTTTGTGAGTTGGTGAGATACATGTTCTGATTTAGAGTGATAAGATAGCATGATGGCTCGTTTTCATGGTTTGATTCGGAGTGGTGTGTTTTTCCTCTTCTTAGGGTTGCATAGAAATCTTGTTCGAAAACTTTATTTGAGAAGGTCTTTATACGAATTTGACCAAAATAACTTTTCAGCTAATGCACATTCCTTTGTTAGAGATCAATAGATACGTAAGGTGACACGGTTTCAAAAGATTCAAAATTTCGTAATACGGTTCTTAGTCATGGTGTGGATGGGATAATTTCCAAAAAGTTGGCATTTGACAATCCTTAACAATAGTTTGATAAAGTTTGAGCAGAAAAATTTTACGCATTCAAGTGAGTGTTTTAGAAAGATATCACTACATATTTCATAAACATAAGTATTCAATTTACTTTAATGGTACCCAGTGGTAGTAATATAAATGCTTTCTAGGTTGGTGGATAGTTCACCGGGTGATTGCGAAATAGTTTACAAAACGGGTTGTATGACAGTTTATAGAACGAGAGCCATTCGTTGTTTACAAAATAGTTGTAAGGTTGAAATTTTTGATTTCATAAAGTAGCAGTAAAACATTTGTAGGGTGACCACGATATGTTCCATAGAATAATTGAAAACAGTTTGTATGGTGTTAGTGACATGGTTTATTACCTTATGAGGGGGTAGCAAAAGTAGTTGATATTCCCGAGGGACGAGAGGAGAATTAGGTGATTGTCCCAAGGAACGCGGTTCAGGTTATTCCTTAAAGTCTTAAGGTTCTTGTCGGGCATAAAATCTCTGCCGAATGGGAAGTTTATCAAGTTCAGGGTACGACCCCGAAAGGGAGTGTTTATTGCTACTAGTAATCGGTTGGCTATCTCAGGAGTGTACTTAGTACTTAACGCGGAAAGTACAACATTGGTTGAGTGTAGGGTTTGAGGTGCAGGTGACTGTAATGAAACCACAACAAAACAAAGCTGAATAATAATTCCAAATTCGGAATGAGGTCCAAATTCAAACATAGGCAAAACCAGTTCCAAACGTAGCCAAATTCAATTGTAGCTAGAATCAAATCCGAACGCTTCGATAAGCTCAACTGGCTTATTACAATCTCGAGGAGTTACAAATAAGCAACTCAGGTTCAAATGGTGCCAATCGGATATAACCGACCCGATGCAAATTACGGTTAGATGGCGACAATCAGAAATTCCATATAAATGGAGGAGTATAGTGGTGCCAGGAGTATTACGGTTCAAAAGGTGTTGTGATGCCAGTGTGTTGTGTGTAGATGTGAATGCTCATGTTAGGCAATGATTATGTACACACAGAAATTTTGAAACTCTCTGAAATTAAGTAGGAAATCAATCTAGACATAACTCCTAGTATAACCATTCTGAGTACTGCAAAATTTACCACTGAGTCGGACGTAGGTGATCAGGCTATGTCCCACTGTCCCTGGTCGAATATAGGTGATCAGTCTATATCCCACCGAGGTTCAATAAATTTTGAAATACTCAGCTCAGTTACACCAATAATATGTCCCTTACTTTTAAAAACTACTTAAATAAATATGGCGGATGTCCACATTCGAGGACGATTAATGAGATTGCATTACGACGAGTATGATGCGTGTGTATAAGTATGTCGAAGATACTTATAGTAGATAGAGAAAATAGATGGATATACTTATCCGATAACAGTGTGCACATCTCATCAATTATATTAGCAATAAAATCACAAATGAGGCATCGGCTTGGCAGGCAGGCATGTGGCGGTCATAGGGTTAAGTTTTCATAAAAGCGGTTATAGTCTAGGTTTTAAAAGTACCCAGTTCTCTATAACCTAGGCTCTGATGCCAATCTGTAACACCCCCAAAATCTGGTTTAGCAGAAGCATACATGTTTGGGTGCTACTAAATTGGTATCACAACACAAAGTATAAAGAACGGTTTTATCTCAACCATTTAAAATAGATTTCATATTCAAAAGTGTTTTGTTTACAACATTTCAAAAATGGTATGGAAATATAAGCCCATAAAAGATTTCAAGTGGTCCCAAATATATCAGAGTCTTCTATGACCATGCCATGTCATGCCAAAAGCCTCCAATAGCGTGCTATCGCTTTATACCTGAAAATACATGCTAAAGTGTCAACACGAGGTTGGTGAGTTCATAGGTTTTAGTGTAAAATGTAAAGCATTTGAATAACGATTTCCTGGCAAAGGCATTTTAAATCCACTCAGTCACAAGTCCCGCCCATATAAGACTTGCAACCTGTGTATTTACAACCCGCTGCCAAATAAGATTTGTTCCTGGTAAACAGAAGTAATATATTGCTTGGTTAAGCGGTACACTCGTAATGACCATTACACTTGGTAGTATGTCCGTTACACTTGGTAATGTGACTGTTACACCCGGTCATGTGACCGTTACACCCGGTTCTGTTATATGTGTTCGTCCAGTACCCCTGGTCAAAGTGTGTGTCATGTATACATATAATGCATTCGAGTGAACAATCAAGTATTACAGCCAAACAGTCAAATATTGAGTAAACAGTTCAGTACACCAGGTTAATGTGTGTCATGTATTCATATAACGCATTCGAGTAAACAATCAAGTATTTCAGCCAAGTAGTATGTTTGAGAAAAACAACTCACATTTCAAGTAAAAACACGCATTAAGTTTAAGTAAAAACGAGCATGTATTCTCCCCCAAAACCGTTGTAAAACAAGTAAAAGTAGGGGCCATGAACTCACCTTGGTAACTAGCAGTCAGATCACAAAATAGACAAGACAGAGTTCGGCACCGACACACGACCTAGATTAGTAAGGTTTGTTTTAGTTCACAATTCAAGTTCAAGAATTTCAATTATTTTAAAGAGTTCATATTGGTGTTGCTGGTGTGGCAGCATTTAAGTTAAAACCATGTTTTTAACATTAAAGTTATTGGCTCATCGGGCTGTATGAATGTACAAAAGAATAGGAATAGTGATTCTTTGAATTAACAATGATTGGAAGGCTACGCACGAAGGATAACAACTATAAAATGTCAATGTGAATGATATATAGGATGGTTGGCGTTTAAATGAAGGTACAGGTGTATATATATTTTTTCATACATATATCCATGTGGCCTTTGTAAAAAAAATGTGCAGTTGAAAAAGGTTTCACTACTGATGATGAGTTATAAATTGGTGTTTGCGAGAAAATGTTGTTCTAATAATTTTGAAGTTTAAAAGAAAAATAATTGTTCTCATTTATTTGACTTATATACGTATGACATGTACGTATTGTTTACAAGTTAAGAATTTGAAATCATATGTCTCGCAATTTCCCCATTTTTAAAATTGCACGTCGTGTTTATATTTTTATCCTCCAAAACATGTAATAACTATCAAAACTTCAAGTTGCGGTATTTATTTATTGTCAAGTTCTATTATATGTCGACGTCACGCGTATTTTAAATGATCACAAGTTTATTAAAATGTGTTGAGTTGTGTGGCGAGGAGGGGGAATGGGCTGCGGCCCACTCAAATCAGTGAACCAGGCCAAGACTTTGGACCTTTAAATTTCACAGCGGCCAGCGGCCTGTAGGGAACAAAACAAAAAAAAGAATGGTTGGACCATTTGACAGCCCAAGCTAGTTGATGGGCTTTGGCCTGCTAAGAAAGGGAAACAAAAGGTTAACCCAACATCATATGATGGGCTTCGGCCCATGTGGTGGAGCATGTAAAATGATAGTTCCAGTTTACTACTTGAAACCAAAACCAACGTACAAAAGCTTTGGAACCTGAAGTGTGAATTCCATGCTGCTTATCGGATTCGAGCAGTTTTTGGCAAGTGACAAAGGTTCGAAACAAGGTTTTACAGGACTCTACGTTATAGGAGTACTTTCTTTTAATATATAATCGTTGAAGGACTATACGAACGGAGCAAAAGGAGCACCCCTTGGGGTGTTATACACTGAAGCAACAACAAATAAAAGGACTAGTACTTATGGGAACCACGCACCCTTCGGGGTTGGTGGTCGAACTAGACAACTGAAGGTATCAATTTACACTTCCGGGTAAGATTGTGTGGCCTCTCGGCTCACCCGGGACACCATTGACTCACACTATAACAAGATGAATCTGGACAGCTGACACAACCAAAATAACGACAACACCTTAAGTTTTTCTGAGCCAATATTAGTTTTAAGAAATCATTTTCAAGTCACACGACACCAACATAATTCGACATACACACTTATGAATTTAAAAGCAATAGAATCACAGTATCAATATAAATTCGAGTGACTTAGATCAAAAACAAAGATAATCACAAGGCTTATACATATTATTTGAGAGTTCAAGAACAAGACAACAAGGATAAAGATTAAACCTTACAAAGGATTTGAATGATGAATCGGTTCTAGGAGGAAATAGATGAGAGCCCAACTCGGTTTCAAGCAAGCCACACCCTTTTCTTCTTAATCACCCTCGACTGAGACAGTTTATGAGTTTGGTGTTTTTAGTGTGACTTTACTTCTCCTAGAACCAAGCTTCTTAAGGGAAGATCTTAGGCAAAACCCTTGACCCACTTTCGGTATAGAAAAGAGGGGTTTTTCCATTTTTAGTTAACTCTTCTACCAAAACTTCGATTTTGCTAATATTCGGCCTCCAGAGGGTGTGTAGGTCTCGATGTGGCCTTGGAAAGGCAATAAAGATAGACAAAAATCGCAGCCTGATGGTGATGGGGGATAAGGAATCTTTAATTTCGTGTGGTGAAGAGTGAATAGGGAAAAGATAGCAGTAGAAAAAGATGAGATTGGATTTCTTTGCACCATCTTTAGATCCAGTTATTGCTAGGATTTGTTTGGGGGATGTATCGAAGAAGGTGAAAGGAAAGAGGGGATCAGGAAAAATCTGGTAACTCACGTGAGGATAATGGTGTGGGAATAAGTGCGTTTAATTTTATTTGTTTTTAAACTTTTAGTGTATTGAGTGTACCCCGTGTCTCGTTTAATTAAGGTTTATTTGCGGTAACGCGCCTTCACGTAAACGTGAAAAATATAATTCTGGAGTCGTTTTTACGATATTGATGTAAAATAAATTTGTTGACTCCTAAAAATGAATTTTAAAGTTCAACCTTTACTAAATTGGTGTTGGTACGCGTGTGATGTCAGTTTTTCAAAAAAAAATGATATGACTTCTAGGTTTTGTAAATATATTGTCAGTAAGCGTCAGGAAGTGATTACTTCACTTTTCTTGATAAGAATAAGTGATTTTGAGGGTTTTTGTTGGTTGTGGTGTGCGGAATAACCTTCCGAATTAATCATGTAGGCTCCCAAAAATGCTCAAATAATTTGCCAAATAATAATAGGTTAATTTTTCACTATTAAAATAATGTTGGAAAATTACGGGTGGTTACAATCATTGTCTGTACCAAACAATCATAAACCTTCTGTAGTGATCGGTTAGTATTTTAGTCCTCAAAATACATAGTGTGACGGGAGTGGTTGTACCCTTGTAAAAGAACTCGACATTTAGCTTTGAGTCGGAAATCTTATGTAAGCGACGTGTAAGGTTTTCTCCACCGGATAAAGGAGCTTGTTGATTAGTGAAGGATACTCTCGAGTTGGATATTCGGGGAGTGGAGTAGGGAAAGGAAAAAGAGCCCTTGTAGACCGAACCACTATAAACCCTCGTGTTGTGGTTTGATTGTTTCTTTCTTTACTTGCACTTTACTTATCGTTTATTATTTACATTAGTTGAATTCACATAAAGTTTTCACAGTAAATTAAAATTAAAAACGGTAAAACTATTCAACCCCCTTCTAGTTTTCCACAATTGGCATCAAAGCTACGTTACTCAAGATTTTTAAAATTTATTGTATTTTAAAACTTGAAACGATCCATGGATTTTGAAAACTTTAAAATTTATGTCGTTAACTCTATTGTCAACCTCATCCCTCTTAAACTTGATGTGGACAAAGGTAATTATGCCGTATAGTGTTACTTCTTCAAGAATCATTGTGAAAATTTTGATGTCATAAAGCACATCATTGGTGAATCTACAAGTACCATCTGCTTTGTTTGTTGTGTTTCGAGACAATTTTTGCGTCCGTTTTCCTCCCGTTCCAACTGCGAAAGGTTTTTAGCGGGCTTATTTGTATTAGATTGGTATTAGTATTTGTGTTAGATTTGTAATATTATAGTTTAAGCCCAAGCCCAAATTAATTAAAGGGATAATTATTAGACTGCCCCAGTTGCCCTGGTGCGTTGCTTATCCGACCCGCTCACAGAAAGTTCCGATACTAGACCAGGGCAACTTGTCTGACCAACCACTGGATGACACGTGTCCGACCAAAATATCTAGTGTATTTTGGGTAACTTTGTAATTTCTTGATCTAAACTGGTTTTTTTGTCATTTTACATGTTATTCACTGTTTACCTCTTTATACCACACTGTAACTCCTCCAATTCAACCACTATAACTCCCTCCTCACCCCAATCCCTCCATAGCCGAAACCCCATCACCACCGAATCCCCACCATCGTCGTAACCCTCCACCGCCGCCGTAACCCTCCACCGCCGTAACCCTCCACAACAGCGATGTACGCGGTTAGGATAACAGCTCCCTGTGTTAGGATAACACATCAAAAACCTAATTCTTCTTCTTCAGGTATTTTTATTCTAATTAATTAATTAATTCAATTATGATTCGATTTGATTTTAATTTCACATGAGTTTAATTTTTCTTTGTATTAGATCTGGTCAAATTAATATTTCATGTTTAATTTTTTGATGCTGGATTATTTTTATGGAGACTATACTTGACGATGGTGTGGGCCAGAATGTCGAGTTAGAATTTGAAAGGGGTGGCGTACCTTTGATTGTTCAATTGGTGGTGAGTAGCTGGTGTTTAGCATCCTGTGATGTGTGTTCTATAATATTTCCACCATGCTAATATGTTGAACATGTCATGACACTAAGCAATTTCTGTTTCTTGATACTGATTTCCATAACTGTGGTACTAGTTTCTAGTAATTAAAACCCTCCCTACTTGTTTATGTTTCATTTTATCCGTATCGAACTCCTTTCGTATATAATGACAGTGAGTGATTCTTAGAAGTATTTTGCTGTATAGTTTAAGTTTTCGTGTTTATTTCGTTAGTTTAGTAACTGTTTTTTTGAATGGTGTATCAGTTGGAAGTTTGCATAAGAGAAATGTACTGCTAACTTCCTTTTTATTAAAAACCATTACAGGGATTTGAGGTACTAAAGGAGGCACAAGACAAAGTTGTGAAATTTGATTTTCATGGACAGCCTGCAGAACTTAAGCATGGTAGTGTTGTGATCGCTGCTATAACTAGCTGTACAAATACATCAAACCCTAGTGTTATGCTTGGGGCAGGTCTTGTTGCGAAAAAGGCCTGTGAATTGGGCCTACAGGTTAGTCGCATTTTTAATTATGTGTGTGTCTATGTGTGTAATTCCATTTAATCTAATTTTTCATCTAATGCTTAATGGCTAGGTCAAACCATGGGTTAAAACAAGAATTGCACCAGGCTCTGGAGTTGTTACAAAATATTTGCTCCAAAGGTATATGCTTCAAGAACCACTATAACAGCCCATTTGTCGGTTTTTTCCCATAATCACAAAGAACAAAGAATTAACATGGATATGATTTTTCTGTATTGGTATAGTGGGTTGCAGAAGTATTTGAACGAGCAAGGGTTCAACATTGTTGGATATGGGTGCACGACATGTATTGGCAATTCAGGAGATTTGGATGCATCAGTTGGTGCTGCCATTACTGACGATGGTAAATCTACTCTTGTGGTTTTCTTGTTTGATGAGTTAAATTATAAGATGTAGCTTGACATGGCAAGTTATTGAATGGGTCGACTTAGGTCTTGTTTTTAAAATATCCAAATTGGTTAAAAAAATGTAATTAGCTAAAAAAGAAATTTGTCAAACGGGTCGAATGTCGCCCAAAGTATGTTTTTAATCCATAGAACATCCTAAATTATTTAATCCCAAGAATTAATGATATGATTTTTGTTACCATATTTGATACTTTAGTGTTAATAGGAATGAATGTTTCTGACCCATATTAACTTGCACAAGAATGATCTATTTTGACTTGGCCTGACCCATTGGTTTATCATGGGAACCACAAGTTGCACAAGCAGATGCTAACAATAATGCTTTTTCATATGAAACAGAATGCTTGAAGATAAGAAACGTATTTGTCTATCATGGGAACCACAAGTTTCATCTCTTTTATTTGGTACTAAAAGTGGGTCCAATGACAAGTCTAAGAGCGTACCAGAAAGTAGTTTGGTATATAAACCCAACTCGGAGCTCATTGATGGGCCTGTTTGTTCCACCTAACGACCCCAAAAAGGTGAACAAGATACTAAAGAGGCAACTTATTGCTTTCTTGATAGTTCTTACTTTGAATCATCACACTTTGAGAAAAGTTGTTAACTTTTTACAGGTTTACCTTCTCAACTATGTTTTTCGCGCACAGTGAGCTTCAAACCTCCGAACCTTTTAATCTTCTAAAACTTGTGTACTATGAAATGAGTCAATTTAGGTGACTTGTTTATCATTGAGTTGATTGTTTCAGGAGAAAATACCGTGAGCACCCTTGGTCGTGTGGTTTCTGATACATGTTGCATATAAGTTAGCTTTTGTCACTTGTTTTATATATCCAAAAAATTTCAAAGAAGTCTTCCTTGTTATTTAAATATTTTTATCATTACCCTTCTTCCATTTACAGCCTACAAATCTTAGAGAGGGGGATTTTCTTTCTTAGTTTGTAATTATTTGCAATTTATTTCTTTAAGTATTAGACGAATTTGGCTCTCATTTTGTACATGTTTTCATATTCTTTTATCATTTAACAGATAATAGAGAGTAGCCCTTGTGGTGAAAGTGGTGAAGGCGAGGCCGTTAACTTTTCACAGCTGGTATGTATCTCAACCCCTTCTTAGACTTTTTCTTCATGCTATTTCCATTGAAAATCGGATGCAACCGACCCAGACTAGCTTTATTTATCTTAAACTTTAGTATATTTACTAGCGGAAATTGTATAAGTGGTTTCATACAACCTTTTCTATGCACTCGTTGATGCATGCATACATTTTTTCTCAGTTTGGTTTAACCACGTGTATTTCACTTTCAATTGTAGAACCTCATACATTTGGCTGGTTCTAAGAGCTCCAAAGCTGAAACCACCAGTGTCCGTCAAAAAGAAGGGTCCTTCATAAATAAAAGTCTGCTAACTCTTGGAACTGTGAGGCCTCCATCATTGCCATTAGTTTATCAGTGTAATATTACTCTACAAATTTTGAATTGTAGTTTGCTATTGTGAATTCTCAAACTCATCCAAATGCGACACATTTTACTAAAATCTATAGGATGAGAAAGAGAAATAGATGTCACCATGACAAGGTTATATCTTTTTATAAATGTTAGTTAATTCCTTTCACCAAGGGACTTGATCATTGTATTTGAAGTCCTGTTGCTAGAATAGTTTAAATATAGGTCTCACCATGACTAGCTTTTGGTTTATTTGTTACAATTGATCTTCCCTGTACTATTTCATACCCTCCTAATTCATAATACAGGCGGCATTTCTAATTCATTTATAGGTAAAAGGGTCGATTTGGGTCTAATGAGCGGATAAAAGTTAATTGATCCAAATTAGAAATGGTCCATTGGGTCAAATGTTCAAGCAGATCGAAAGTTGCCTATAGTGTATACAAATGAATATAACCTCCTAACTTGCATTCTATGAAATTGATTATTATAGTGATAATTTAATATATGTAACTACACTAATACTTTTATTAATTATATAAGGAAAAAAAGAACCAAAAAAAGTTTCTGGATCAACCCAACATGACCCATTCTGACCAAAAAGCTTTACCAGTTTTGACTTCTGACCACCCGACCTGCCCATTTCTCCACATCTATCATCTACATTGAGATTGTTAAACTTGTTAGATATTGATATTTTGGTTTATCAACCTTAGTTTGTTAATGAGCTAGTGACTTGGTATGTGCTAAAACACATACCTTTTATTTACCAAATTAAGACCAAAACGACCAAAAACCCAACCAAAATGCCAAAAGATAGTTTGTTTTTGTGTTTTGTTTATGCAGGGACGGATATCGCGAAAAACCGACAAAAAGACACAAGAAAACGAGCACGAGATACGGAAAAGGCTCAGAACCGGAACCGGGAAAGAAATTATGGTCAAAAAGTCAACCGTGGTCCTCCAAGTATAAGAGATTGTCAAATTCAGCCCTTGGATTATCTTTGAAATAATGGCAGCTAAGGTCCCTTAAAAATTCAGAAATTACATTTATGGTCCCTAGTGTTTAAAATCCTTAAATCCTAATAAACACTCTACTGGATCCATTTTACAAACCCAGCCCACCACACTACACAACCCAAGCCCATACCCAATATCACCCAACCCGACCCACTCTACCCTAAAGCCGGTCAAATGAATACTAAAACACAGTCAATAAAATAAAACACACTCTCCCTCTCACACTAAAAAAAACCCCGCGTCCAGTTTTTATCCCTTTTCCCCCATTTTTACTATTCCCCAAACCCTAAATCAACCCCGTACAATTTCACTATAATTAAGGGTAATACGGTCAATCATTGGCTTATCTAGAAGCTCCTGACACCAAGAATGACACATGGCAGCCAGAGATTGGACCGAACACGCGTCGATTCTAATCCAAGGGCCAAAGATGAAGCTTGGAGATCAAGGGAAGATCCAAGGGTGATGGATAGCTCAGACGCACGAGGATCTCCAGCGTGGACAGCCCAGAAGGTTCCCTCAAGGCCTATAAATAGACCCCTCTTCATCGCAGCTAGATTGTCAAAATTTATGCTTTTAAAAATTTGTTACCATTTTTATTCCTGTCATTTTTAATGTTTTCATAGTGTAATTTTTACATTTCAGTTGTAATTTTTATTTCCAATCACATTTTGTACTCAGTCTTTTTAAATTTAATGAAAGTCAAACTTGGTCAACTGTCCTGTTCATCAGCTTATTTTCATATTAAGTGCTTATTTTTGAATATTTCTGCTTCTTAAATATAGTTTTGATATAATTCGTTGGTTATAAGCATCAGCTTCTTATTTCTTTATTATTGGTTAAAGTCAAAGTAAAAGTCAATAATCAGCTGATAAGCTGTTTGGTAAAAAGCTGTGGATAAGCTGATGGGATAGAAGCTGGAAATTGGGTTATATTATTGGCTTTTAAAAGCCTGGGTTGTATTGATTCTGAGCTCTTGTTGTTTTCAGTTGGATAAGGTGTAGTCCTGCTATGCATCATATTGTTCTAGCTTAGTTGTTACTGCTTATTATTGCTTTTTGCTTTATGATTTCAGCTTATTAGATCTTAAGTACTTTAGTTGAGTAGGATTTGTGGTAATAATCAGTTAGTTGTAGTTTTAAAATAACCTTAGTTGCATCAGTTGGATTTTAGGCTTTTGGAAGATTAGGGTCTGTTGAAGCATTTAGCTTAAGTATTATTCATTTGCAAATTTGGTGAAATTGGTTTGAGCTTATTATGGATGGTATAATCAGGATTAAGTAGTATTTGAAGTTATTGGTTTGATTTTGAGTATTTTGGATCTTTGGTTGCATTAGATAAGCATCAACTGTCCTCAATAAGCACAGCATAAGCTGAGCTTATTGAGACCCATTCTTTGGTGTTTCTAAGTAGTATTTAGGTGGTAAAGTAAGAATACAAAAGTTGATTTAATTTGGTCTTAGATTTCACAAGTTTTGCGCCTAATAGTCTGCTGTCATAACCTGATTTGTGCAATACATAACTTGGTCTGATCTGCTGAACTGGTTGCATTTTTGGCTCATTGAAATAAGCTGAGGTTCTCTTATTTGGTCCTTAGTTAGTCTGAACTATAAGCCTGAAAGTAATCATCTGGGATCTAGGAAATCAGCTCATTAAGTGCTTAAATTTTAGTCTGCAAGTAGAGCTACTAACCTGTCCTGTCTGCTGCATCAGATTTAAGCCCAAAACCAACCTGATCTGATAGCTTTTTGAATAAGCTAATCAGCTCCAAATTTGGGCAAATTAGATTTTTAGGTAGATTTTCATTTAAGCATGGACTATGTCATCTGGGATTAGCACTATCAGCTTATTTGACTGCTTAATTTGGCTTGCTAGATAGGTGTTTGGCTCTTATTTGTTGTCTTTAAAGTGATATTTGAAAACTGCTTATTTGAACTTTTCTGTGAGCTTAGCTTATTGTTTTGAGTTGATTTGAGCTTGTTGTAGTTGATAGCTTCTGTTTTGAGCCTTTTGCTTATTCTAAGTGCTTATTGGCTTATTTAGTGCTTATTTTGCAACTGCTTATTTACTGTTACTGCTTATTTAGACTTTTTCACTATCTGAATTTATTTTTCCTAGGTTAATAATTAAATTTTAGATTTACTCAAATTTTTCCAGATTTTTCTCACTTGTTTTAATATTTTTAAAACATTTAATTAGTTTTAATTAGTTTTTAATTCATAAAAAAATTTTAAAAAAGTCAAAAAAATATTTTTCTTTTTCCAAAAATTTTCTTTCATCATTTTTAATTTAGGAAAAATTATTTTGCATTTTTAGGGCTTAAATTTTATTCACGTTTTTAAATTCGTCATATAACGTTTTTAAATTCCGGTTTTTAGTTTTTTAATTCCCGTGCTTAGATTACTTGTACATATAGCTTTATTAGTAGTTTTTATTTGTTATTTCATTGTTTGTAGTGTAGAAATCACGATTCTCACTTATACACACTCATTCACTACACGAATCACGTTCCGGGAACACAAATTCCATTCGATCTTCGTCGGGACAAACGACTCGGGTTAACACATATTTCTTTGTGTGTTTTCCTTGAACTATAATTGACACGAATCATGACTGAACATGCGCTTTCAAATCTCTTTACAAAATTTAAGAACTCCAAATAAGAAGACAAAACAGCACAACACCCGCTAACTATTATTACCTTTTTTGAATAGAATGGGTCTTAAAAAACATCGATCATAATGTTTATTTGCTTTTGCTCTATTTAGGTTGTATACTGTTTATTGGATCTTTGTTTTGCTAACTCTAAACTATCACAGGTAATATCTAAATTAACCGATGGAAAAGCTTCTCACATACCGTACAGGGACTCCAAACTGACCAGGCTTCTTCAATCTTCACTAAGTGGTCATGGAAGAGTATCAGTAAGTCTTAAACAAAAATTCCAGTATATTAGAAGAGACGCATTATACCATTTTCTCATTGATACCTATCTAATCCTTATCTCTTTCAGCTCATTTGCACTGTCACGCCCTCATCAAGCAATTCATAAGAGACACGTAACACACTTAAGTTTGCGCACCGTGCAAAAAACACTGAGATTCAGGTTGTTCAAAACAAGGTATGGACATTTTTTTCTCTGCACCAATACAGTAGCATCTATAGTTGTTGGTAATAATATATCGAGGATTATTTGGTGAAGGAACTCAACATCCCAAGATCAAGACTTGTGTCTCTTGCAACCTCAGAAGAATATGCTGAGAAACTCTTGTCAAGAGCAGTTGCTGCGATTGTTGATGAAAGATCGTATGTTGATCTTTTCCTCTCAAAGCACTGCAGCTTCCAGGTTGTTGGCCAAGACCTCACAAGGAACAGAGGAAATGTTTTCATCGAAAGCAACAGGGACAGATAAGGGAAATTTGAGTGGTCCTGAGGTTTTCTTTTATTTCATCAAAATTATGAGAATTATTTTAATTCTTAATTCTTCCTCATTGTCTCTAATCATGCTATAACAATGATTATTCCTTTTCAATATTGCTTATTGATAGGTTATGCGAAGTTTTGTGAATTCTTATGACAAATCCTCAGAGGTAAGTCAATCACGTTTCTTGTCGCTGCTACGTGCTATTGGTAGTTCATTACTACTTAGTCGTTGTCATATGTCCCTTTAGGCAACTAATGTTTTTCATCTTATAAGTTCCACATACATACCAAGGGTCACATTTACTATTATCAACTAACCGTTTTGCTGATACCATTCTCAAAGCTCAAGAAAAAACCAACGGAAAGGTATAATTTGGCCCTATGCTCCATGTTATGCATGTTAGAGGTGGCAAAATGAGTGTGTATGTTAAGTGGATTGGGAACGTTCGAAAACGGGTAAACTATTTTGTAGTGGTTGGGTTGGTCTACAGAATCATTTGTAAGCATGGTAAGAAGTCATCCAAGAGTAAGCAGAACAGTGTGAGTAAATCATCTCGAGGAAGTAGTAAAGGCAAAGAAAAGAAGCAAGTTCGTAAAAGAAGTGGGACCGTGAGCTCTTCCGACATGGGTTTCAAGTATTATAAACAGAAAGATGAATTAATCCATGTTTCCGAGATCCACAAGCCAAGTGATATCGACTTCCGTCTAGGGATTCCAGACCTTTATTGTGGGGGTAGTTTTGTCAATCGATATGGCTCAAGCTTGCACCTCTCATCAGTCACAGAGGCCGCTTAGGCCCCAGCCTCCTACAATGACAATGGATACGTATACCTTCAATAAGATCATAAATAAACAAAATCGAGATTTTTTTTTTATTGGTGAGGGTTGGGTGAGTTTCTTGACTTGAGAGTGGAAAGAAGCACGAGGTATATGTTGACATTTATACTCGTTGTAGATATCATGTTGGAAGTTGTATGATAACTTGATTACTTTATGCAACCGCCATACTGATTATGCTATGCCTCTTCGGTTAATATATGTTGCATTCTTTTAAATGAAAAGCTTGAAAGCATGTTTGTAAACCGTAAGACCTGCATCAAGAAATTTACATGTTTGAATGAGCTTGCTGTGATCATTGAGCAAAACATAGTTAATCTCCGTCGGGTTTAGTTTGGTCCTAGTGTAATTTCTGGGACGGTTTTTTCTTTAGCGTTGGATTTTGGATTATAAGTTTGTACTCTATGAAAGGAGTGGCATGACGCAACGTTGTTCCATGTGTGAGAAATGATGTGTGGCTTGTTCAGCTTTCAGGGATATTTAGGATTGAGAATATTAGGATTTCTTATTCAAGTCAGAAGTTGCTCATGCTAAATATAAGCTCTTGTGCTTTTTAACTGATTATTCATGTCAAAAATACATTCAGTAAAAACAATCCCTATAGCTCATGCTTTGATACTGCTGTTGATTGCTAAGTTGGTCGATGTATGAGGTTGGTTTTTAACATGTATGCAATGGTACTGCTGGTCTATAAACGAGTTAGTAATGCTCTCGTTCGTTACTACTGCTAGTTGTATTCTACTGCTGGGCTTATTCATACTGCTGCTAGTGTATTTCATAGTACTGCTGGAGTTGCTGAAAAGATCAAGGAAATACACCAAGTGGATTCTACTGCTAGGCATAGAAGATACTACTGCTAGAGTTATTATTCTGCTGCTTATCAGATGCCCAAAAAATACACAAGTTGCCCAAAAATACACAAGTTGCCCAAAAATACACAAGTTGCCCAAAAATTACACAAGTTGCCCAAAAATATACAAGTTGCCCAAAAAATACACAAGTTGCCCAAAAATACACAAGTTGCCCAAAAATTACACAAGTTGCCCAAAAAACACACAAGTTGCCCAAAAAAATACACAAGTTGCCCAAAAAATAGTCAGAAAGTGACACTTGTCACATGCAGAAAAGTGACGCTTGTCAGTTGCCCAAAACCCTGGTCTAATATCATAATTTTGTGAGATCGAGTCGGATAAGCAAACGCATTGGGCAACTGGGACATATTAGTAATTATCGATGTAGCTGCATGTTACAGAGACTAAATTACATAGTATAGCTAAAAGATATGTTTTAACTCATTAAGAATTGACAAGTAGAAAGATGCAGCTCAAAGAGATCATTAACGAATGTTTCGTTTAGTGACATATACAAAACACTTTTCGAGGTAAAAATAAGTTTAAAACAGCGAATTTCCATTAACACAAAAGTTTACAAACAAAATTTATTAACATTAATCAAATTTTCAGTTATTCTGTATATTCTTTAGATGGATCAAACAGTGGTATAAGTGTCTAACCACATACAGACAAATTAAAGATATGATGGAAAAAGTTTCAAGCTTTCAATGAAGATATCTCTTCCAGTAAGAACTTAGATTCAGCTGCAAAATCAACTGGAGCAACAGCCTTAACTGTGATCCTTTGTTTCTTCTCATTATTTTACTCTCGTGGTTGAACCATCACTCTGAAAAGGTGTGGGACCCATGACGCCTTTTTGAGTTGTGTTTGATATTCACTTGAGTCATCCTGGAAGTATCAAAAAATAAAGATGAGAAATGAGCTATGAATAAGCAAAAGTTTTTATCTTAATGTATGTGGTTTATGATTTACCTGTGACTTCATCTTATCAAGGTCATCGGCAGAGCAACCAATTATCTTCTCAGCATCATCACTAAAAACAGAGAACCAAGCTGCACCACTAACATCAGAAAACTTCGCAGACAATATGTACCTACAATTAAAACAAATTATGTAAGTCATAGCAATGTAAGAAATAACAAAATAATCTTGCAAATTAATCAAAAGTTCACAAACCTCAAACTGCACTCGCTCTCATTCTTCTGGCAGGTGTCACACCAGTATCCAGAATCCATACTTTCAGTAACTTTCTTGTTGCAGGTTTTGCATGCTCGATAAGACATGTTTTGTTCAGCTCTGATCATACTCATGCAAGCTCGTGTGTTGAAGAACACAGGCTGCCACAAAACAAATGTTCAGTATCTAACCAATGAGCAATTTTATATTGTTTACTAAGAAACTTGTCAAATTCATTATTTACTTATTTATGTCTGATATACCTTGTCTTCACCCAGAGACGGGTTGCTGGTTATATGGTCAAGTGTGACACGGTTAGTGTACATGGATCGACCACCATTTCTCATTGAGGGACTCAAACTGGTGATCTTTATACAAAACATCCATTCAGGTGAGTCACAGTGTCACAGATATGTTCTACACTAGTTTAATCAATAGCTGAAAAATCTGTCAGTCTCGTTTATTATATTTTTTAAGAAACTGGAAACAACACCTTTAAAATCTTAATCCATTAGGTCTATACAAAACAATCCTTCAATGTTAACCTGATATTGATTCCTCAGGCATTTGTCAATAAACAGCACCACATCAGAAATTGGGTCACAAAAACATTATAAATTTTCTACACGACATTCCGTCTCAACTTTCAATTCAAACCTCGCACGAAATCCTTCTATATCCGAATACGAAACCGGGTAGAATACAAAACCAAAATCAGAAACCCGGATAACATAGTAAAACTAAATGATAGGTAACAGTTAAATTCAACTCAAAACCGCTCTCCAAACCTGAAAAATAAGGCACCAGTCCCTGAATTATGATCAACATCATACTCAGCTCGTACTAAACCAAGCTTTGCACCAACACCGTACGATGAACCACGTCCCATATGCCTGTAAACCTCTGTTGGGTTTCCCTTTACGTCCTTTGAACTTCCTAAATCATTCCCATGTTCCACAAATACGTACGCGTGTGTGTTTCTCACTGGTATACGTAACTCGGCAGCAACCTGTAGGTAATAGTGATTTCAATCATCAATTAACAAGAAACTTTGGTTAATGAATCTTGATTTTAGGGTCAAAAAAAAAATTTACAGCCCAAAGATTGATTTGGATATATGTTATGCTTAGAGAAAAACAGCAGTAGACAAACTCCATACCTCGTGACAATGGTCATACTTAATTATCTCATATGCAAGAGCCAATTAATTTGTAATGATTAAAGGGAACCAAGACATTTGATTGGTAGTTGAGCAATTCTTTTTTATATGTGATCAGCCTAATCTTGTATTGTATCTCAAATAAGTCCTTCACCAAAATTATTTTAAATGGCAGCGAATACAACCTCCTACACTGTTTTCAGAGATTTAGATACTCTGTAAAAATGTCGTTTTTGGTAATTTATAATTAAAGATTATTTATTTACAGCTTGTTGAAAAATATGTGCACAAAAGCGTTTACAGGTCAACGCAACCCGTGTCTCTTGGTATTGAAAAAAAAACAAAATCCAAACCCTTTTTGACCCATTACACAGCTTGACTATGTTGTCCCCTCCAGCAAAACTAATGATTATTTAAAAAAAAAAAAAAAAAAAAAAAAAAAAGAAAAAAAAAAGGAATGATTATGTACCTCTAAGATATTTCTAGCAGCACCAATCTCTCCCATATTGTAACCCCTAACAGAGTAAGGTCCACCGAGAGTAAAAGCATCATAACTTGGAAGGTCACCAACACATCCACCATAATGCCCATGTAGAGCAAGCACCGGTGGTGGTGGTTTTCCAGCAGCTTCTTCAACTTCCTTAAGTTGGATGAATCTTGTCATTGTAAGTTGATGGCGGTTAAAAAACGGAAACTTGTTGCCGATGCCTAGCCCTTGATCAAGTTGTGATTTCAACAAAGGGAACACATGTCAACATTAGGTGTAAAAACCATGATGGCTAATATGCAGTTCTTCCTAAGTAACAAATACTCGAGACAATCAGGTATAATAAAATCTATCAAATGATTTTTCATGACCCACATAGATTGTAAGAAAACAGGTAATTTTTTGTACGAACCAATCCAGTTTGACGTAAAACAAATCCAAATGTACTTGATTATTTCAATAATAACCTGAATCATTTTGGTGACAAAACAAAAGGTATTCTTTTGCAAAAAAAAATATAAAAATAAATATATATGTGCCCAATGGGAGACTTCTATTCTGTTTGATCATCTAGAGATAGAATAGAACTGGAACTGACCCATTTATAAGTAAGAAGGTCGAAATTGTGGCATGTAGTTATTATGCAACTATACTCTACCAAAAAGTACCTGGAACACGTTTCGCTCCCCGACTATGGCTCCATTGACAAATTTTGTATTATCCCGTGTGATATTTGCTTGCCCAAAGACCATTCGGTCAATTCCCGTACCAGAGAGGGTTGTTGGTGGGCCATCTGCACTAATCCCGCCACTCGGCAACACCCACTGACCATTTGACGAGATATTACTACTTTCATCTCTAGTAGTAATTTCTTCCATCACGATCCCATATGTAAACTTACTTTGCCTAGTGAAGTTCTGAAAAAAGTAAATGATTAGTATAATTCAGAAAAATTAATGCACGGAATTTAGGGTAATGTAGTAACTTACCTCAGTAATATTGGTTTTAACACCAGCTCTGTCAACCCAAATTGGAGGTACTTCATCAATTCCTGGCCCACCAGTGAAAACGGGACTGAGTTTTCTGCTGTTAAAGACACTTGTACGCAATGTGCGGTTTCGGGGATTTGATACACCATCTAAGTAAGGATGAACATATTCGAGCTTAAAAGCAATATCGTCCTGCAAAAGATGTGTGTTATCAATGTTCTTGACAAATTGTTTTGAAATTAATAGGATATTATATAACAAGGAGAGATCACCTGAGGATTGAGAAAGTTACTAGTAGTCACAGACCCAAGAACAGATCTATTAAGCCATTTGATGTTCCTATGCTCGAAAGATACAGTTCCACCAGGTTGGATTGAAGCCTACAGAGAACATAACCAAAATCATTCAATAAAGGCTCAGAAACCCAAACAAATTGTCAAAAGACAGATGTGGCAACTTCGAGTTATTTACTTATGAATGGGTCCGTCGGTTCAGGTTAGGTTCTATTTTTAACGGTCAATTCAAGATATAACTTACTGGAAGAAAGGATCAATATCATTTAACTTTTAAAAATTAAACGTGACCAATACCAAAATAATAAAACTCCAAATTTTGGGGAAAAAAAAGTTGATCTGATCAATGCCCCCCTTTTGAACCGAACTCATTTTGAGCAGTAAATTTTACATGTCTACTACAAATATAAAATGTAATATTACCAAAGTGGGACGACCTCCGCGTCCAGGAACAATACTCCATTCAGAACTGACTTCAGCTGATTTTTGCTCCAATTCTTTAAGCTTAATTTCGACAATGATCCCACCCTCATTTTTCTCATTAGGGCGTGGATTGACTTCAATATTTGAAAACAAGGATAGAGAATTAATGTTGCGCAACGCTTGGTTCCCTGCTTCAATGTTGAAAACATTCCCTATTTGGAGCTGCAACACAAATATTGACATTGTATAATTAGCCAGAAGATTATGATTCATCCAAACAATGAAAGAGCATATCTGTTATTTTATCAAAGCATAACCAGAAAAAAAACAAAAAAACAAAATTAATTATATTGTCCATCAAGCCCATAACTCAATATATAATGACCAGCTTATCATCCACCTTTGCTAACTAGAAACGAAGTAAGTCCACATTTGGTACACACGCAATCTATTTAAACTTTGTTAGTGTAAGCAACATACTGAATCATGCTTCACAACAAATTGTTTAATGAGAAGAACACATATTTAATATCAGCAGAAACTCGTTTCTATGGTTCTGAAACCTCACACTGATTTAATGTAAACAACCAACCCTTTGATTTCGTCTAAAAGATATTTTGTAAACTACAAAACATAATAAAAGATTGCAGCTATTATAACAACGATGTTGATAGTTCAGAAATACAAAATAGAGTAGGTTGAAAATTGTAGAACTACTACTATCACAGATGCCAGAAAAGAAAGTAATCGCACTTACTGCACTCCATGGTGTACATCACGGTGGTTACAGTGACCTGACACACCATAGTTATCGCACTTACTGCACTCCAACAGTCAAAGGTACGCCACCCCTTTCAAATTCTAACTCGACATTCTGGCCCACACCATCGTCAAGTATAGTCTCCATAAAAATAATCCAGCATCAAAAAATTAAACATGAAATATTAATTTGACCAGATCTAATACAAAGAAAAATTAAACTCGTGTGAAATTAAAATCAAATCGAATCATAATTGAATTAATTAATTAATTAGAATAAAAATACCTGAAGAAGAAGAATTAGGTTTTTGATGTGTTATCCTAACACAGGGAGCTGTTATCCTAACCGCGTACATCGCTGTTGTGGAGGGTTACGGCGGCGGTGGAGGGTTACGACGATGGTGGGGATTCGGTGGTGATGAGGTTTCGGCTATGGAGGGATTGGGGTGAGGAGGGAGTTATAGTGGTTGAATTGGAGGAGTTACAGTGTGGTATAAAGAGGTAAACAGTGAATAACATGTAAAATGACAAAAAAACCAGTTTAGATCAAGAAATTACAAAGTTACCCAAAATACACTAGATATTTTGGTCGGACACGTGTCACACTACAACATTCGACACTTTTGGCTGGGACTTTTTTCCCCTTTCGACGAGGACATGTCCCCGCCAATACCCTTAATTAACCAGAAAACCACTTCAGCGAGGACATGTCCCCGCCGAAAGTCCCTTAATTAACCAGAAAACCACTTAAATAAGTGATTAAGTTAATTAAAAAATTATAGGTTAAGGCTTTTAGCGGGGACATGTCCCCGCCAAAAGGCTCAACCATACAAAATTTGTTCAACCTTTTGGCGGGCACATGTCCCCGCCAAAAGACTCTGTCCCATTTTCCAGCATATTGATGCAAAATGGGTAATATCCAGATTTTCCCAGAAAAAATCTACCTGTTCTCACCCAACACAAACATGCCAAATTTTCTACGACACCACAAATTAACTCACTAAAACTGTAAAATCACAAATAACATAACACAAACACAATACATCAATCTGAGAATATCCTTTTATTGATTGAATCACAAATAAGTTTTGTAATTACAAATAAGTTTTATAATCACAAATAAGTAAATCAACTGACGGTATGCACCAGCTTGAGGGTAGCAATAACCCGACTGTTGCATTTGTTGAAGTGGAGCGGCCCAACTTGTGGGGGGTTGAGCTTGATAACCTTGCCGAGAGTAGCCACTACCCATTGAACTTTGTAGATTCTCTCGAAAAAACTTTTTTGAATCTTGATACCCATGGCTGTAATTTAGAATGCAAATATCAGAATAAGAATAATACACAAGAAAGATAGGACATACAACAAAATGAACAAGTACTGATCAGCGTATAATAATTCGACCTTTAATGTTGTCTGCATATCATGCAATACATTAGCAAAAGATTCAATGTCCTTCTTGTTCCTCACTTTTCGTTCTACTGCTTCTACAACAAGTTCATCGATCTGCACATAAGTGATTAAACCATTCAGATGTTAAATAGAAGACTTAAGATGTCTACCGAAAACCAAACTCAGAATTGTTTATAGTTTATTGGATCTCAAACATTCAACAGAACAAACTTGACTTTCTAAGTTTCATAGGCGAATTGTCTCATCATTTGTTGCATGGTGGTAACTGAAAAGGGTGCATCATAATTCCAATATCCAGTATATTTTAACCCCCTACAAACTGTTAAGCTCCTTATGCGAACACACAATTCGTTTATCAGTTGAAAACTTATTACAAACTCAAAAAACTCAGACATGGAAGACCTTATCGTTAGTTAATAACTAATTACGGTGAACTGACTGTAATATGGAGTTAGATACAAGTCTAGTTCAGATGAGATAGTTGACATTCAACGTCAGACAGAGCAAGTTTCCTTAATAATAGGTCTATACATTCACTCTAGTGTTACATATTGCTAACCAATAAGTGTGCATCATAATTCCAGTTTCCAGTATCACTTAACTCTCGACATTTTTCTGTTTATTTAACTTTCGTTTAGGTCCAGACGCAAAATCGCAATTCGTATATTAGTTGGCACTTTTGTGATTTAATCATCTTAGTTAACTAGTAATGTTCTTTTCTATTTATGTGCAGGTTATTTATCCTATTCGATGTAACTATACATACTTGAACAACAAATGATATGCATTTGAAACCAATTCATTGAACTAGATACTAAAACATAATCCACATACATTCATATCGCTCGTTGCTATAATAAACAACATAAAATTTTATCAAAAAACATAGTATAGTAGAACACTAGAACTACTATCACACATTAAAATACACTAGAAATCACTAGTTCGCTATAATAAATCTAAAGTCGTATGGAAAACCTTAATATTATAAGTAGGATTGAACTACCAACAAAGTAGCATATATTTACAATTATTAAAATCATGTATTTACAAAGTATGAAACTACAATATCTACAATGCCCAAAAGCCGCGTAAATAACTAATCCAAAGACCACATAGCCGTTAGTAACAACAAATCTTATCTACTCAGACTAACCTTCCGTGTTAGCTATAAGCAACTAGTAACGAACACAATCTCAACAATCACAAACTCCAAACAAGTTATTCATTTCAAACGCAAACTAACCTTACACTACTCTGTTTTGGTCGGCTGCGGTCGTCTCTGGCTCGTCGGCAACAGGCTGCCAAAAAAAAAAATCAAAAGATATTTAACATAAATCAACTAATTATAACAAACTAACATAAATAATACATGGGTTATAACTAATTAACATAAAACAAACCCCAAATTAAACACAAACATAAACAAACAAACAAAAACAATAATAAGTGTGATGGTGGTGGTTACTTGTGGTCCGGCTCCGGTTATGGTGCTAACCAAACACAAACAAAAAACAAACCCCAAAATTAAACACAAACATAACCTTAAATTAACTAAAATTAGAAAGAAAAAAATAACAAAAAAATTAAAAAAATATAACAAATAACAAAAATTAACCAAAGTAAAAAAAATTAACACAACAACAATTAACAAAAATTAACAAATAACAAAAATAAACCAAAGTAAAAAAATAACGAAAATAAAAAAAATTAACAAAAATTATAAAATATCATCTCGGCTCCGGCTGTGGCTGGGTTTGTAAATGAGAGGGAAGAAAAGAGATGAGAAAAAGAAGAAGTAGTGTGGGAGTGTTGCGGTGGAGATGGTGGTGTGGTGGTGTAGTGGTGGTGCTGTGGTGGAGATGGTGTAGTGGTTTAGATCGATAGGAAGAAGAAGACGTGTGGGAGGGTTGTTTTGTTTTAGTGAGTGAGTCTAGATCTGTTAATAATGGACTTAATTGACTGGAGCAACTTTTGGCGGGGACAAGTCCCGCTAAATTTTTTTATTATTGGCTAAAGCATTTGGCGGAATAAAGTAAATGGGAAGAGGGAAAAACAAATTTTTTGTTGAAATCTTTTAGCGGGGATATTTCTCCGCCGAAAGATGTCTAAAAAAAAAAAAAAAAAAAAAAAAAACTCTTTTATATAATTTTAATTAACTTAAATCAATATTAAATCTTTTAAATTTAATTAAAATTTTTCTAAATAATCTTTAATTAATTTAAGACTTATTAAAATTATTTACATCACTTTTACCTAATAAAGTTAAATCATTTATACTTAATTTAAATCATTTAAAATTATTTTTAAAACATTTTAATTAAGTTAAATCACTATTAAATCATTTAAATTTAATTTAAATATTTTGTAAATCATCTTTAATTGATTTAAAACTTTTTAAAATTATTTACATCATTTTTAACTAAGCTAAATCATTTATACTTAATTTACATCATTTAAAATTATTTCTAAAAACGTTTGCAACGCTTCTACTTCTATCCACAAGTGTTTGTTTGCATTGGTTTAGTAATATACATTATAAACGAATGTGTCGAGATGATATGATTATACATGAGATGTTAAACGAATGAGCCAAGATGATATGATTATACATGAGATGTTAAACGAATGAGCCGAGATGATATGGTTATTCATGAGATGTTAAACGAATGAGCCGAGATGATATGGTTATTCACGAGATGTTAAACGAATGAGCCGAGATGATATGGTCATACACGAGATGTTAAACGAATGAGCCAAGACTACTCTAAGTCTCTAATCATGACTTATTTGCAGTACTGACCCTCATGTTAAACGAATGAGATGTTAAACGAATGAGTCGAGATGATATGGTTATACATAACATGTTAAACGTATAAGTCGAGATGATATGGATATGCATGAGATGTTAAACGAATGAGTCGAGATGATATGGTTATACATGAGATGTTAAACGAATGAGTCGAGATGATATGGTTATATATAACATGTTAAATGAATGAGTCGATATGATATGGATATGCATGAGATGTTAAACGAATGAGTCGAGATGATATGGTTATACATGAGATGTTAAAAGAATAAGCCGAGATGATATGGTTGTACATGAGATGTTAAACGAATAAGCCGAGATGATATGGTTGTACATGAGATGTTAAACGAATAAGCCGAGATGATATGGTTGTACATGAGATGTTAAACGGCTGAGATGATATGGTTGTACATAAGATGTTAAACGGCCGAGATGATATGGTTATACACGAGATGTTAAACGAATGAGCCGAGATGATATGGTTATACACGAGATGTTAAACGAATGAGCCGAGATTATATGGTTATACACGAGATGTTAAACGAATGAGTCGAGATGATATGATTATACATGAGATGTTAAACGAATAAGCCGATATGATATGGTTGTACATGAGATGTTAAACGAATAAGCCGAGATGATATGGTTGTACATGAGATGTTAAACGAATGAGCCGAGATGATATGGTTGTACATGAGATGTTAAACGAATAAGCCGAGATGATATGGTTGTACATGAGATGTTAAACCGCCGAGATGATATGGTTGTACATAAGATGTTAAACGGCCGAGATGATATGGTTATACACGAGATGTTAAACGAATGAGCCGAGATGATATGCTTATACACGAGATGTTAAACGAATGAGCTGAGATTATATGGTTATACACGAGATGTTAAACGAATGAGTCGAGATGATATGATTATACATGAGATGTTAAACGAATGAGCCGAGATGATATGATTATACATGAGATGTTAAACGAATAAGCCGAGATGATATGGTTATTCACGAGATGTTAAACGAATGAGCCGAGATGATATGGTTATACACGATATCTTAAACGAATGAGCCAAGACTACTCTAAGTCTTTAATCATGACTTATTTGCAGTACTGACCCTCATGTTAAACGAATGAGATGTTAAACGAATGAGTCGAGATGATATGGTTATACATAACTTGTTAAACGTATAAATCGAGAGGATATGGATATGCATGAGATGTTAAACGAATGAGCCGAGATGATATGGTTATACACGAGATGTTTATTCTCAACATCCGTTCCTGAAACAGGTTGTAATTCCTAATGACTTGAAAGCAACAGAATATCCTCATTATATGGATCGAAAACAAGTATATCATTCTACCTCCATTCTTGGACAAATTTATGATGTGTTTCAGAGTTGTAAATATGAGAAGTTACCTGTACAAGGCAAGTATGTTTAGTTATTGCATTTATTTCCGTTACTCTCTCTCACAAAGGCCTTTCGTCATGATATGGTTATTCACGAGATGTTAAACGAATGAGACAAGATGATATGGTTGTACATGAGATGTTAAACGAATAAGCCGAGATGATATGGTTGTACATGAAATGTTAAACGAATGAGCCGAGATGATATGGTTATACACGAGATGTTAAACGAGTGAGCTGAGATGATATGGTTATACACGAGATGTTAAACGAATGAGCCGAGATGATATGGTTATACACGAGATGTTAAACGAATGAGCCGAGATTATATGGTTATACACGAGATGTTAAACGAATGAGTCGAGATGATATGATTATACATGAGATGTTAAACGAATAAGCCGAGATGATATGGTTATTCACAAGATGTTAAACGAATGAGCCGAGATGATATGGTTATACACGATATGTTAAACGAATGAGCCAAGACTACTCTAAGTCTCTAATCATGACTTATTTGCAGTACTGACCCGCATGTTAAACGAATGAGTCGAGATGCTATAGATATACATAAGATGTTAAACGAATGAGTCGAGATGCTATAGATATACATAAGATGTTAATCGGATGAGCCGATATGATATGGTTATACACGAGATGTTGAACGAATGAGTCGAGATGCTATAGATATACATAAGATGTTGAACTGATGAGTCTAGATGATATGGTTATACATGAGATGTTAAACGAATGAGTCGAGATGATATCGTTATACATGAGATGTTAAACGAATGAGTTGAGATGATATCGTTATACATGAGATGTTAAACGAATGAGTCGAGATGATATCGTTATACATGAGATGTTAAACGAATGATTCGAAATGATATGATTATACTTAAGATGTTGAACTGATGAGTCTAGATGATATGGTTATACATGAGATGTTAAACGAATGAGTCGAGATGATATCGTTATACATGAGATGTTAAATGAATGAGTCGAGATGATATCGTTATACATGAGATGTTAAACGAATGAGTCGAGATGATATCGTTATACAAAAAGTAATTTAAATCATTTATTTTTAGTTTAAATATCCCACTTTTAATAAATTTTAATAAATTTAGTAATTTTAAATCATTTTTAATTAATTTTAATAAATGTTAATAATTTTAAATCAATTTTAATTAATTAAAATAAATTTTAATAATTTTAAATCATTTTTAATTAATTTAAATAAATTTTAATAATTTTAAATCATTTATAAATAAATTTTTTTAAATATCCCACTTTTAATAAATTTTAATAAATTTAATAATTTTAAATGATTTTTTATTAATTTAAATAAATTTTAATAATTTTATATCATTTTTAATTAATTTTAATAAATTTTAATAATTTTAAATCATTTTTAATTAATTTTAATAAATTTTAATAATTTTAAATCATTTTTAATTAATTTAAATAAATTTTAATAATTTTAAATCATTTATAAATAAATTTTTTTAAATATCCCACTTTTAATAAATTTTAATAAATTTAATAATTTTAAATAATTTTTAATTAATTTAAATATATTTTAATAATTTTAAATCATTTATAAATAATTTTTTTTAAATATCCCACTTTAGGCGGGGACATGTCCCCGCCAAAAGTCTATATGATTTTCACAAAAATTTGACCAAAGTAAGCTATAACTTTGGTCAAATTTTTGTGAAAATCATATAGACTTTTGGCTAGGACATGGTGTGCGTTGAAATTTTACTAAACATTCAACCGTTTTGTGTGCCATGTCAGCATGTTTTTTGTCGTTTAGCGACTTTCGGCGGGGACAAGGGCGTCCCCGCCAAAAGCCTAGTCGCCCATCCTCTCTTTTGTTGTAGTGTCATCCAGTGGTTGGTCAGACAAGTTGCCCTGGTCTAGTATCAGAACTTTCTGTGAGCGGGTCGGATAAGCAACGCACCAGGGCAACTGGGCCATATTAGTAATTATCCCTTAATTAAATATATTGGGGCTTAAATAATCACAATTAGACAATATATCTTGTGTTTACAATATTGGTATGGATTCATTTGTATTAAAACCTTTTCTCTGTCGATTGAAATCTGCATTTTTCTAAACCGTTAGGATCCGATCTATACTTTTGATATAAACACTAGCATGAAATTAAACACGTGATCCTTTAGTCTGAATTATTTTGAAAGTGAATTGATTATACATGGGACCTTGGGTGGAGCCTGAAATTTTTTCTCGAATGGTACACTTCTAGGAAACGTGACTTTTTTGGCCAGAAACGCTTCCCCAAACGTTTCCTAGATAAGGATCGGCATACCCCGATTGAAGAAACGTTTCAACTTTTTCCAGAGACGTTTCCCGGGCGTTTCCTGGCGTTTTCCGTTTTCAGGACGTTTCGGGTACGTGATACGCCATCCCGGCGGCGTTTCCGTGTGTCCCACTACAAATTGGTTCTTGGAGGGCGAAAATTACAAAAAAAGCCGGATATTTTAAAAATTTTACAATACAATTTTTTATTTATTTTTTTTTTTGAAGGAGGAGGGGGGGCACTTGACCCTTTTGACCCCCCTTGTCTCCGTCTCACTTTAGCTAGATTTTAACTGGCCAACAAGATTTTGCATTTGTTTGAATATGTGAATCATAAATAAACTATAAACACATAATCATCACAAGTAAGCGCAGCGGAATGGATCTACAATAAACATGTAAATTAATTAACATAAATTTAAATAGACGCATACCTTTTCGATTCCTAGCAAGAACAAGGAATCACGTGCTCCAAGAACAATATATAAACCCTAATAGGGTTTTAAGGGCAAGTAACACTTCCAATATCACAAGCTAAAGTAAGCTTGTACTTCGTTCCTGTACACACGTACTACTAGCGTCTCAATGTGAAAAGCTAGGTTCATGTATCACAAATAAAACATCACAACACCTAGGGTTTGATATTCTTGATAATACATGATCGAATCCCACTAACATGAAGATGAATTACTGTACATCTTAACAAGAAGATAATGGAGTAATTAATTTACATGCATATATGCATATGCATGCAAGATTACACGTACAGTACTTAGATAATAATACATCCACATGCATGGACTTTATTAAATCTCCTTTACTGTATCGATGTCAGTGGATGGACAAAAGGCAATTTGGATAACACCGATTGAAAGGTCAAATCGGTTTTAGGATATATGTGTCAATCGATTATATCAAATCGTTTAGGGATAATTTTTTATTTTCTACCATTATGAAGCTATTGAGGGGTTTATATACACTTCAAACTTGCTTACCAAGTTTGAGTCCAACACCTCCTCAAGTTTCATAAATTGACACTCAACCCCTTCCACTTTTCCTTGTTCGACCATATAAATATTTGTGATTTAATAATTAATCATAAATCATTATATTAATTATTAATTCATTGAGACTCATACGTAATGTGTGCAATCCCGAAGTCTCGGGTTCGAAACCGGACATACAAATATTAATAAATAATCCATAAACTCTAACAGCTCCCACTTGGATATTTATTAATATAGTAATGACATGGGTCAGTCTAGCTTAACCTTCCCAATGCCCCCAGCTCAATCCGAGTTGTGGTTCTCCTGGAAAAACCACGTGATGAAATTAATCATCATACTTATCTTTTTGTTACTAATACCGCGTTAATATGAATATGGATCTTGGTCATTCCATAATTAACTATAGTTTCTCGTTTATACATAATTGATCAAGATTACCAAATCATCTGAACGTCTTCCAGATAGACTTTGGGCGTGGCCACGCAAACATCTTGTCAATCCTACGAGTGGCCAAGCAGTATTAAACTTCAACACAAAGTTGAAGGAACAAATCCTTTATTGACTGCGAGCATAACCCTCGAACTTCGCATCATTTTCCGAAAATAGCCCTTATAACTACCTTTTACGGTTAGCGTTAGACCACCTTACAGAAAATAAGCTACATCCTCGGCAATTATCTGTCATCTCAAGTCTGAGGATAAATATTCATGATATACTTGATGACGACGATCCATAAAGTATAATCATGTGGTTGGGATAAGTCCTATATTCAATTTTTTCAATATTGAATATCATGTGACATTGGTGTCTCAACCTTACAGTACATTCTACCAATCCTCACATTTGTCTTAGTTTAATAATATTCCCATATTATTAATTGACAACAGACTATTTAGAATAACATAAGTTATTCACGGATTTAAACATGCAAATATAGGATACAATATTAATAAATGATAATAAACGTTATCTGCACTTTATTTCATTAAAATAATATTGCTTAACATCCCTTATCCAAATACTAACCAGATCAATGCATGATAATTCTCATTAATGAATTATGCCACAAGTCATGACCACCATACTTGTTGACAAGGCATAAATCAATTAATTTGATCTATCGGAATTTTGAGAATACTTATTTCATATAATGAAATTCTTGTATGTGTGCATTCATCTATCTAGATATTGCCACATACTTCATAAAATTGCGTGACATCCTCATGCACGAATTTATGACAATTAAACTACCAAACCTTGTAGTTAAAGTATTCTGATTCTTTATGTATAATGCAACTATGCTCATTTTGAGCATAACTAGTACACATGGTCTCCTAATAAGGATGAGCTCCCACCATGTCTAGTATTGAGTGTCATCTCAATCTTACTAGCATCATTGTATCCAAACAACAATATGCTATTTTAAAAGTTCCATAAACTTTTAACATTCATCGTGTGATGTTTGATATCTTCAAATCCTTCAAGATTTGACCACAATATCAATCAAGCAATAACTTGCCATATGGTTCGTATTTAGAATTTTTGGAGCAAATCCAGGCTGAGGATGTAAATTCTAAACCATATCTATTACACTTAGCTATCTAATAATTTATAATTAGATATTAATGTTGTCAATCATCTTGCATCCAAGCATGATACAACAAGCAACATGATGTACATGAATAATCATTTCGTCAACCTTAGATTTATTCATGTCATATCTTTCCAAAGATATGTTTCTATTTATACCTTCTAATAGAATATCATGTTCTTTTAGAATCAGTAATTTTTACCGCTTATGTTTATGATAATAAACATATATTCCAAGGTCTTATTTTCTAAATTTCTACGTGAAGTTTAATTCCAAACTAAGACTTAACATTTAATGTTAATGTCAACGGAATGTTACTTCCCATATGTTATACAACATATATGAAATAAGAAAATAAATACATCACTCCCACTAGCTTTCAGGAATATTAAGAAATATCTTAATTTTAATTATAAATCAAACTAGATTTAATAACTAAAAATAAGTATATCTTTTAGATGCATGCATTAATCCATTTTCAAATGATTTGCATTTTGTATACTACTAAAGATTATTTGAATTCAAACACTCCTTTCAATTACTTTTCGTCCTCGCTCAAGTAATTATACAAGAAAGAGTTTTGATATTCCATTATTAATTCCATATAAATGAAACTAATAATGACAATCATAATCTTTATATATTTAATGTGCTTAGAAAGAATTTCAATCACATTTAATTGCTTAATTGTGATTGATAATCTTTTCACATATTAAATATGTATACAAATTTGTCCATTATGATTTCTACACAAGAATTTTAAATCTCTAGGATTTTCATTTCCTTTGTAGAAATTCATTTCCATTCTATAGTGTTACTATAGAGTTTAAGATCAACTACGTTTCCAAACTAGTTATCTTTTTGGACTGCATCTTGTTATTCATAGTATGAGTAATTTGCCAAATAACATTTGCAATTTATTAACAGGCATATCACGATCCTGTAACTCATAACCCTCAACATATTCTACAAATATTTGAGATACCCTTACGGATCTATGAATAAGAATTCCATCATCTTGAGATTTAACACTAACATGTTAAATCCTCATTATGATTTTGCTAGCGTATTTAGAAGATTATGTACCTTGTAATTTTTATTTTATCAAGATAAAACTCCCACTCGCCTTTTGCAATTTATAGATTACCTATAAATGCTTAGCAAATAGAGCAACACAAAACTTGTTCTCTTTTTGGGACTTTACAAATACATATTGATAGTTCCTAATCTTAATTTGTTAATAACCTACCCAACAAGTAGTTTAACAAATTCTGAACTTCAATTTTAAGACTTAATGTGATTGATCACATTCCATATTAAATGGTGTCTTATTAATCTTCTAGGTTGGAGTCAAATTGAGTATATCTAATCCATACTCAATTTTCTAACCTTGATATCTTTTAGGAAGATTAGAAGATATAATTATCTTTAATCAAACAATTTTTCAAGAGTTTGATTTTCCTAACTGAACATACCATAAACTTATGTATTTCATTAGGATTAATATTGTAAGTTAATCTTACAATATGTAAGATAAATATATTTCGTTTTGGCTTACCTATTTACCAACTAAGTCAATTTAATGGTACAATAGATTTTCAAGCTAATTGCATAATTTATAACATAAGTGCCTTATTGTCCAAGCCACTTAATATCTATGTCTTACCAAAAAGACATAAACTGTTATAATCCCAATCTACGTTATAAATCATTGATCAACTCAATGACTTCTTGTATATGTCTTAAAAAAAATACATAACAAGATAACGTCTAACTTTATTATAAGTCTTATATTAAAAGACTTCATATTTATATCTTTATACAAAATACAAATATGCATAACTAAAGTAATTATGAAACCCACAACTTGGTTTCAATAGTATTTCAAGTTAATTTATTTACTTCATATATTTATTTCATTCCAAGAATACATAAACATCTAAATATGAAGTAGTATAAGATTACTTCATTTATTTATGTCATTACAACAATACATAAATATTTGCATTTGAAGTAGTCTTATTATCATATCGACACTTGTTCTAATAATTATCTAATTTTAGAAACTTGTAAATTAACATAGTTTAATCACATCAGCTGAGGCTGATAAAATGAAAGTATGTAATTTACCTTGTCATTAATATCTAGTAATTAAAGTAGATATTAACTTCAAGTGTTCTACAAATTAGAATGTGTATAAAACACATTAGAACATCAATCTCTGACCTTGCAGTCAAGAGATCCCTTTAAATCATATTCCTTTATGTTGTTGCTTGCACACAATAAGATTTCTCCCACTTGTGCATGGAACAACATCACGTATCATATAAACAAAACGTCAATAGTTTGCTTATTTGATCAATATGATTGTGTCATAGATATAAGTAGATATAGAATCACCTCGTCTAGTAAGGAAAACGTACACGACTATCCTTAATACCACAAGTGTCTATAATTGGAAAGTATTTTATCTCAAGAAATTCTAGAGATAATCCGGGTAACTACCAAGACTTGTAGCTCCCACTGAATTTAAGATCACTACATGAACTCATTATTCAGTTAATTACAACACAATGCTCCCACTGGATTTGACAACATTGTAAGTGTTGCATCACCAGTAAAAGCAAACAGCGTGTTGTTTACTTTCCTACACCTTTGATGAATCCCTTACGTAACAGCTACTAAGGTACTTCAAAAATGTATTCTACTTTGTGAATGATGGAATATCCATCAATGCAATTAACTTGAAAGAATTAGGTATGCAATTTCTTCCTTAGTTAGGTCTACCATCCCCATTATGGTATGTAGTACCTTTAAATGGTTAAAGCATAACAACTAGATCAACATTCTAGTTTGCCTTTTACCATTTTGCGGTAATTAGTCTAGTTTCTAATTTAATAACTCCTAACCATGCAATTTCTTCAGAAATTCGCCATGAGTTATTTCTTAGAATTTAGACAATTCTAATTATCCTATTATACCTTTCTCACTCATGAAAAGGAATAGGATTAAGTCTTACTCTTCACACGGAAAGTGGACTCGGTTTATTCTTTTCAGAAAAAATTGACTCTATCCAAAACCCCTACGGGTGTAGATCAATTTACTACTAAAAGAATATCCCATGTTTACGGTTTTAACGTTGCATTAAATACATTAAAAGAATTTTCAAAATTCAATTTAGTATTTTTGATAATAACTTTTCAAGAAAATTAAACACCCACGGTAAATAAAATTTCACCATTTAATTTTCATTGAAAATTAGGATCCAAATTGACGTCGTTTCATCACATCAGCTTTGGCTGCTAGCAATGAAAGTACTCAATAAGGTAGAGCTACACTCAATTGCCAATATACAATTGCAATTCCTAGAATCATGGGACTTACATTATATTGCCAACATCAGTTGCAAAATGTAAACATGTTTCATCCCCAAATCTTTATGCCTTGGCGCCGTCCCATTACATCAGCTTTGGCTGCTAGTAATGAAAGTGCCCAATTAAGTTCACCAACTTAAGAAACTGTAAATTGACGTCGTTTCATTGCATTCAGCTTTGGCTGCTAGCAACGAAAGTACTCAATTTACCCTTAGACAACCACCCTTTGAACATCAACATTCAGCTTTGGCTGCTAGTGATGTAGGATGAAACCTTAGGTGTTCCTTTTTGTAGTTGGATGGCATATTACTTAAATTTTTAAGGGTATAAAATTTTTGATGTATGTTATCAAAAAATATGTACAAAGATGTCATGCATTCATCTTTGTATCATATGTTTTCTACAAAAACCATTTACCAATTCGCAGCTTAAAATCAACAAAATTTTAATTGATGGCGTTGAGAAACTTACAACATTGCCTTAAGATGCTTCGTACTTTATCATGGTGTACTTGGTAAGTCTAATATTGACGCACAGGCGAGCGGAGGAGCAAACGTTCACCCTAAGGCGATTAAAAACGCGCCCCTTTCGGATGACAATTTAATGTCAAGCCTCCTTATACCCACTTTATAGTTTGTCAATATTAGGTCCGCCGCTTCGACCACTTTTGTACAGTCGCATCAATCAATTAAAAACTTTAAGATTTAAAGCTTAAAACATTTATGTAGTAAATTATTAATTGCTAGTCTCGCCTGGGAGCAAATTACCGTGCGAAGCGAACCACTGTCGGCACATAAGACTTGGCAATTAAATGGTTTACTACAAAGGTTTCATAGTTATTAGGTCCATTTATTTTTATTTGAAAAATTACCCTCTTTGTTGTTACAATCCATCATAATTAAACACACAAAGAACAAGTAATTTAAAAAATAAACAAACACATAATAACACATATATGATCATCAACGATATCATATAGCCACATGCAAACCTTTTTGATAAATCCTATTAATTATCTATGTGAATTTATATGTATCTAATCAATAAAACTCCCATTGGTTTTCGAGCTCATTGTACCCAATGGATCACAGACACTAAATAAATTTGGCCGCGTAAGTTTTGATCAATTAGATACCACATTGCACATAACCAATTTTAATTAATATATTAGGGTCTTCCCTAATTTCAGATCTATCTTAAAAATCATGTGGCAAATTAAATCAACAAACATTCCATGACAAAACATGCAAGATTTTGTCATGGATCCCATATAGCACTTAAAATCATGTAACACATATTTACAAGCCTATATAGTACGCAATCTAATAATTAATGACATCACATAAGGTATTCATTAATTATTCCCTAAAAATTGCATGCAAACCTAGGGTTTTCTACAAGTTTTAATCAAAAAACTAAAACCCTAAAAAATAAATAATGGGTGTCGACCCAATTTTTACAAATTAGGGTTTATAAAAATAAAAACCCTAGCTAAACATTGCATGTATCTATAAAGATTCAATTTTTAAGGTTTTTAGTAATTAATTACATGTTAAAAACGCGGCTCATGATGCCACTGTTGGAATATGTGAATCATAAATAAACTATAAACACATAATCATCACAAGTAAGCGCAGCGGAATGGATCTACAATAAACATGTAAATTAATTAACATAAATTTAAATAGACGCATACCTTTTCGATTCCTAGCAAGAACAAGGAATCACGTGCTCCAAGAACAATATATAAACCCTAATAGGGTTTTAAGGGTAAGTAACACTTCCAAGATCACAAGCTAAAGTAAGCTTGTACTTCGTTCCTGTACACACGTACTACTAGCGTCTCAATGTGAAAAGCTAGGTTCATGTATCACAAATAAAACATCACAACACCTAGGGTTTGATATTCTTGATAATACATGATCGAATCCCACTAACATGAAGATGAATTACTGTACATCTTAACAAGAAGATAATGGAGTAATTAATTTACATGCATATATGCATATGCATGCAAGATTACACGTACAGTACTTAGATAATAATACATCCACATGCATGGACTTTATTAAATCTCCTTTACTGTATCGATGTCAGTGGATGGACAAAAGGCAATTTGGATAACACCGATTGAAAGGTCAAATCGGTTTTAGGATATATGTGTCAATCGATTATATCAAATCGTTTAGGGATATTTTTTTATTTTCTCCCATTATGAAGCTATTGAGGGGTTTATATACACTTCAAACTTGCTTACCAAGTTTGAGTCCAACACCTCCTCAAGTTTCATAAATTGACACTCAACCCCTTCCACTTTTCCTTGTTCGACCATATAAATATTTGTGATTTAATAATTAATCATAAATCATTATATTAATTATTAATTCATTGAGACTCATACGTAATGTGTGCAATCCCAAAGTCTCGGGTTCAAAACCGAACATACAAATATTAATAAATAATCCATAAACTCTACCAGCATTATCATGC